>JAJEJH010000202.1:88773-372204 GCA_026122585.1 Anacardium occidentale
TTTAAATATTATTTTATATTTTTATAAATTTTAACTCTAAAATGATAAATTTACCCCTTGACTCACTGTTGACTGTTAGATTTAACAGTCAATGGGTGGGACTTCGGGCTTTTAAACTTAAGCGGACGAGAATTTATCCTTGCCTCAAACTATGAGTGGGAAAATGTCCTTTGGCCTATTTAAAAAGGTCCCACTTGCAAGTGCAGGCAGCTTCCATGATCTTTAAATATTTTACTTTAGTCTTTTTTTAATTTTGTAATGCTCAAGCCACCTTATTGACCAATTAGAAATGGCCCTGCGTACGGATGAGGAATATGCCTTTTCCTATAAAAATTCAACAATTAAATGGCATACTCGTATCTTTTGTCTTTGTTATAAAAAGAAACCAATAGGCTTCTTCCCAGCTAGTCCCACCATGGCCAACCCTTGTGTTTCTCTTGTCTTATTGCTCTTTACTCTCCTGCTAGGCCATGGCCTTAAGCTTGGAGCTTCAAAGAATGTCTGCGGAAACACTCCTACTTCTCAACAAATTCGTACAGCTCAACCGTATAGAACCAGTTATCATTTCCAGCCCCCCATGAATTGGATGAATGGTAATATTTTCTCTTCTCATGTTTAATTTTCAAGACTACTTGATCTTATTGCTATTGTCTACATCTCTAACTGGTAATTTCTTGTGTTTATCCTTTGAACATGTTGTGATTGTGGCATAAAACAAACTTTCGCGTTTCCTTGTGCAGATCCAAATGGTTAGTTTTAATCTTCTCCTCTTGTTTCAGCCATTGAAACTGATTATTCTGTTCCCAATTCTGTTAAGAAATAATCAAGAGTTTATATTCTTTTAGTGTTAAGCGCTGACTTGATACAATTTTCAAGCAATGTAATGAAAGACTGATGTAAATTTCTTAATTTCAGCTCCTATGATCTACAAGGGAGTTTACCACTTGTTCTATCAATACAATCCACAAGCAGCAGTGTGGGACGCCAGCATTGTGTGGGCACATTCGACATCAACGGATCTGATTAATTGGACCCCTCATGGTCCTGCCTTGTGTCCATCACAGTCGTCCGATATCAATGGTTGCTGGTCAGGTTCTGCTACAATTTTACCAGGAGGTGAACCAGTCATTTTATACACTGGCATGTCCTCAAACAACAAACAAGTTCAGAACCTTGCTGTGCCTAAAGATTCCTCTGATCCGTACCTAATAGAGTGGGTTAAGTCTGCAGAAAATCCACTGATGGAACCCCCTGAAAATATTAATCCAAGCTCCTTTAGAGATCCTTCCACGGCTTGGCTAGGTCCAGATGACATTTGGAGAGTGGTCATAGGAGGCGAATTTCAGGACAAGGGATTAGTATTTCTTTACAGAAGCAAAGATTTTGTTAATTGGACTAAAGCTGAACAATCGTTACATTCTGTTGAGGGTACTGGAATGTGGGAGTGCCCAGATTTTTTCCCAGTTTCTATAGATAGTCTAACAGGCTTGGATACATCAAAAATTGGTCCCAAGATTAAACATGTGATTAAGGCTAGTTTGTTTGACACAAAATTTGACTGTTACACAATTGGTACATATGATGTTGACACCGATATGTTTATCCCTGAAGAGGGTTCTATAGATAAAGTTTCAGGACTAAGATATGATTATGGGAAATTTTATGCTTCAAAGACTTTCTTTGATAGTGCTAACAACAGAAGGATCTTGTGGGCATGGATTAACGAATCATCCAGTGAGGCTGACGATATCGAGAAGGGTTGGTCTGGATTACAGGTAATTTAGAGATTAGTTAATCTGTTTGAATAGTAAGTCATGTTCAAGTCATCGTTACTCTTTTCTTGGATCCATTTTGCAGGCGATTCCTCGCAGTCTTTGGCTAGATAAATCTGGGAAACAGTTGGTGCAATGGCCTATTACCGAAGTTGAAAGACTACGTGGACACCAAGTTGAAGTGCCAAGCAAATTGTTAGAGGAAGGATCCCTGCTTGAAGTCACTGGTATCACAGCTGCACAGGTTAGTTTTTTTGTTTACAAGTAATGAAGAGGGAAATGTGGCAACAGATTTATCACCTTATCTATACGTTGATATGATATAACTTCAGATATATATAATATATATTTATTTCAAAAAAATGTGACATGTTTTGCAGGCAGATGTTGAGATATCATTTGCAGTAACAGGATTTGAGAAAGCAGAAGTTCTGGACTCAAGCTTAACCAATCCACAGTTGCTCTGTAGCCAATTGGGTTCATCAGTCAAAGGAACACTAGGTCCATTTGGGTTGCTAGTTTTGGCTTCAAATGACTTGCAGGAATATACAGCAGTGTTCTTTAGAATATTCAAAGACCAGGACAAATATGCGGTGCTCATGTGCAGTGACCAAAGCAGGTTTTTTTTTTTTTTTTTTTTTCTCTATCTTACACTCTAAAGCTGTTAATTTCAAACAGAACATCATAAATTTGATTTCTTTTTATGTTTGGAATTGATGATAGGTCTTCCTTAGATACTGGAAATGATAAGACCACTTATGGAGCTTTTGTGGAAGTGGATCCAGTTTATGAAAAGCTGTCATTAAGGAGCCTGGTGAGTTGACATAACACACACGAATACACTACATACTTTAAGATAACACTTCAAAATATTATCAAGTTGATCATGATAGATGAACATTATTGTAGAATCGTTGAAGTAAACAGAAATCCAGCAATTAATTAAGTGCACTTCTAATTCATCACTTCTCTACAGATCGATCACTCTATTGTGGAGAGCTTCGGGGCAGGAGGCAAAACTTGCATCACAGCTAGAGTCTATCCAACTTTAGCTATTAATGAAGAAGTCCACTTGTATGCTTTCAATTATGGAACTGAGAAGGTAAAGATCACAAGCCTCAGTGCCTGGAGTATGAAAGAAGCTCGAATCAATGAAATAATACAGCAAGAGGATCAGCATACCCTGATGGATTCCTGAAGAAAGAGATGTTTATTAATGAAAGTGATTGAAACAGTGGATTTCTTGGTTTTAAATAAATTATATCACACTTTTTCATTAAATAATGGAGGGATTTATATAAATTGTGAAGTGAAATTATATAAAGAAAATATAAAATAATAGAGAAACCAAAACTTTACTAATATAACAAGATATTCAATCAACCAATTTGACTTTCCAATGCTCCCCCTCAAATTGGTGAAGGGATGTAAGTCCATTCCAGCTTATTCACTAGTGAGTCAAAACCTGATTTACGCATAACGCTAGTTAAGATGTCTACTTGTTTGATGGATGGTACATGGGCTGGATTGATCCCTCTATCTTCAATTTCCATTTTAGTAAAGTTTCCGCCTATTCTTACTTGCTTCATCTTATCATATTGAACTAGGTTGTGAACATGATAGCAGATTTACTATCACTATATAACATAGTAGGTTAGTTACGGGCAACTGTAAATCTTCAAGAATCATTTTAACCCAGATTAGTTTACAAATACCTTGAGCAATTGCCCAATATTCAGCCCATGCACTATTTTGAGCAATTCGAGACTACTTTTCACTCTTCCAAGTCACCAAATAATCCCACAATTTTGTACAAAAATTGATGTTGACCGGTTATCTTCTGGAGATCTATTCCAATCTACATCTACAAAGCCAATTATACCTTTATCCGTAGTCTTCCGAAACAACAACAGCCTTTTTCCAAGAGTTCCCTTTTAGTATCTCAAGATATTTAAAGCACCGTTAAAATGTAACTAAGTAGCTAAATGTATGAACTACCTCACAATACTATCAATGTTGGTGACGTCGGATTAAGTGAGAGATAGGTAGCTCAATCTTCATACTAATCTCTGGTATCTTTGTTTGTCTAATAGAGGGTTCTTATCATTACTTTTCCATTTCCATTTTCTATCTAAAGGTGTATTAGTAAGTTTACATCCTAGCATTCAAGTCTCCTTCAGAAGATCGAGTATGTACATTCTTTGAGAAATCAAAATACCTTTTTTACCTTGTGTGATCTTCATGCCTTGAAAAAATATCATTGAGACCTTATCTCTAACCTTTCATTCTTCCTCTAATTTTTGCTTGAAATTCATCATCTTTACATAATTATTGTTAGTGATCATGATATCATCAATGTATACAATCAAAACAAATTTGTTCCTCCATGAGTATTATTTATGAACAAAGTATAGTCAACCCGATTTTGCTGATAACTCACCCAACCAAGGTTGTACTAAATCTTATGAGTCAGATGCTTGGTGATTATTTTAAACCATACAATGACTTCTTTAATTTACAAACTTTGCTAGCTTTGTCTTCTTTCTCAAACCTTAGTTTTATCTGCATGTATATCTCCTCTTCAAGTTCCTCATGCAAGAAGGCCTTCTTTTATGTAAGTTGGATAAGATTTTAATCTCTATTGGCTACAATTGATAACAATATTTTGATGTAACTCAATTTTGCTAATAGTTCAAAGGTTCTTTATAATCAATCTCATAGGTTTGTGTAAAACCTTAAGCTACCAATCTTGTTTTCTACAGTTTAATGCTACCATCACATTTGTACTTAACAATGAGCACCCATTTGCACCCTCCCAATCTTTTTATTCTCAGGCATATCTACTACATCCTATATCTACTATTGGCAATGAAGACTTTTATTTCTTCATAAACCACAACACTTCATTTTGATCATTGAAGGTTGCTTGAATGTCCCTTGGTATTCTAACCCCATCTATTACTATAGTAAATACTTTAAAGTTATCAAACAATTGAGAATGTCATAAAATTATAAAATGGGTGATTAGTATATAATCTCACCCCTTTGTTAAGAGCAATAGAAATATCCAAATCATTTTAATCTTTGATCCATGTTCAAGACTTTTCTTTATTTTAACCTCTAACACTTTTGAGGAACTAGCTTGGATCTCTTAGAGTGAATTATAATCAGTTTTGTTGATATCCCTTTGCATTAATCATTGGTTTAGGTGGATGTTCTTTTTCAATGGTTTCAGGTTGGCCATAGACAGGGGATTGTGGTGCATTTTCAAATGTTACAAATTGATTATTAATAGGACTATAATGTAGGTTTGAACTCTATTTTTTACTCAAGCTCAAGTATTGAAAGAGAGATTAATAAGATGTAGTCCAATATTGTTCTTCACTTGTTGTTTTCCCCTAAAAAGAAGTATTGAAATACTAGAGTCAATAATTCAAAAAAGAGACATCTATAGTCACAAAGAATTTTCTGTTAAACGAATAATAGTATTTGTATCTTTATTGAGTTGGGGCATAGTTTTGGAGTAAGTACTCTAAAGCTATTCTTTATAACATCATAAATCCCTGAAAACTCATATTAGAACATGACACTCTTTATCTATAAGTGCATATATTTACACACATATATAGATAAATGTTTTTTGGTTGGTAGAACCTTAACAAGAGGATCAACAAGTAGTTTGATCATAAGAACCCTATAAGTATATATGATGGCTATAACACCTTACTTCTTGCATTTGCCCTTAGCGAGAAATACTCTAGAGGTGATGTATCACTAAGCTAGCTTTATTAGAACATATGCAAAAGTTTAATAAAATATGCGCAACTTATTTAAACTATTAAATAATATGCTTGCTAAAGGTGTAAAGGGGAAACCAATGGTATCCAGAGTTTACAAACTTAAAACATAAAATATGCTCTTAAAACAATAAGAAAAAACATAAAGGAACTAAAATGTATGTCGTCTCACCATGTCTTAACTTAGCTGACCTCCGTCACTCTAGGTTTGCCCATTACCAAGCCTATTGACAAAACCATCAATGAACACATGAGTGATAAACACTCAGTAGGTAAATAAAACAGTCAAAAAATATAAATTAACTTATGTTCACAATAAATAAAATTGGCATCCCAAATGCTATACTTCATTCATCATGCATCCCAAATGTTTATCCATGGTTTCCTTTTTGATCTTGATGTCCTAGACACTTTATCTCGTGGCATCCCAGATGCCTTAATGGAAGTATAAAGTGACATCTCATATGTCAAGCTCTTGGCATCTCTAATGCCTAATATGTTGATCAAGCTTAAGGCAAACCATCTTCGATGCCCTTGGTCAAGTGAGGTAAATACTAGCACAATCTTTTCTTCTCACTGTATATAATAAATGGGATCGCTAAAGAATCACCATCCTTAGATGGCCCCTACCACAAGCATGTATAAAAGCTTTCTGCTAATCATGTGAATAATGTGGCTCTCTAACCACGCACACCTAAAAGAGTGTATAAGCTAATTCACGAGCATTTAAGCTACAACCTATGTACTGCACACTCAAGTTTGATTAAGATATCAAGCTAAGATCACACAACATAACCCATAATTCAATCACCGTTAACCAACTCTGCACATAGTTATGGTTAATGTACACTCCTCCGCATTTCTTAGTCGCTCCATGAACTTTTCCAATTTTAATATGAATCCAAATCAATCAAAGTCTATGTCATCTTCCACCTAGTTAGGTACTCTAAGATCCTTATGTTAGTGCATGTCTTACGAACCAATCCTATTATCGATTTCAAAATATTTAATCTTGTAAATAATAAATTTGTAATAATAAAAGAAAAAGTTCTTTTCTTTCATATGTATTCGTTGTTTCATTATTATATGTTGATTTATTTATTTGTTTATTAAATAAATTGTATGTATGTGAAGTATTCGGATGATACAAATCTTCAAAAGATTAAATCATTGAAATATCTTTTACGTACGTAGTGTCAATTAGGCAATAACGTCAAATAATAGGCATATTGAATGTCTTCATTGAAAAACATAAGATGATATTAGTGCAAGTGATATGAAAGTCATATCATCAGGACATTAGTATGGATTAATAGTCATACAACAACTCTATATGAATAATCAATACACATGAATATAAATATGAATAGAGTGATACTAAATGCCTTTCCAACATAATTATTAGTAAACATGAATATGAATAATCAATAGAGCACCTTTTACTAATAATTAACAAAATAGAATTATATACATACAACAACCCTAATATGAATAATCAAGACACATAAATATGAATATGAATGGAGTGATACTAAATGTCTTTCTAACATAATCAATAATACACATGGATATGAATAATCAATAAAGTACATTTCACTAATAATCGACAAAATACAATTATATACATACAACAACGTGAATGACTATAGGCTATCTACCCTAATAACATATAAGAATAAATGAAAACTTCATTAAAGAAGAAATTGAAGAAGGGGGGATCAATCTAGTCTACATTCCATCCTTACAACAAGCAACAAACATTTTAACCAAAATTATGCTAAAAGGGGATTTGAATTAGTAGTGAGCAAGTTGAGAATGACTAATATCAATCTACCAAAGGAGTGCATTTTTTTTTCCCTTGTTGTGTTCGTTTTCCTATTTTGTACAAATTCTTATTGGTTGTAGGCCTTGAATTCTTCAAATAAATTTCATGTTTGTATAACGAAAAATGCATGGTTCAATTCATTTAAACTAAGACACTTGTTTCACACCAACATCACTCCTTAATAATGTCCCTAGTGTGATGATGCTTGAGGTTCTCATAATGTTTGCAACATTTTCTTTGCAAGTGTCACCAAAAGTCTGCTTCCTTAGGAACAATGGTTAAAGGATTTCTTTTAAATGTTCTCAGCTGCTAAATTTTCAAATCACACATCATCTAAAACAAGAAGGGACTTCTTTACTTTTATATAATGACATGTGTAATGCAAAATAGGTTTCTCAAAATAACTCTTAACTACACTCTCATTAAAAACTAACCGAGCAAGAGTTGTCTTTCCAACTCTTTCAACCCTCACTATAAAAATGGTGGAGACATTTGCCCATTGACTACTCTCACCCAACGACAAGTTCACTACCATATTCCTCTCATGATCTAGTTCGTGAACCTCTAATACATCAATAATAGAGGAAGAGATGTACCTTACTAGATCTTTGTGGGCATTCATCACCCTACAATTTAACCTATCTCTTTTCAAGTAATGACACTAGTTCTTTGCGGGTATTCGTCACCCTAAAATTCAACCTATCTCTTTTCAAGTAACAACATCTAGTGTGTTATTTGTATTTTCTATCTTCAAAGAAACAACATAATGTAAAGCAAGTTTAGAAAGAAAAACAAAAACAAAAACAAATACAAGATTGAAAGGAAATACCCTAACTCCCCATATTTGCAATTTTTGCATCCCTGTGTCACACTCATCCATCGCATCATATATGTCAAAATACTTCTGTAAGCTTTCACAGTCAATCTCTTACAATATGGCCTATGTGCTCTCTAGCAACCCTGTTTTGTTGAGTACTGCTCTGATGGCCTGAAATTTTATGTTGAGCTTTTGGATAGCTTCATCGACTCCTCCAATTACTGTCCACGCTTGGATATTTGTTGCTGAAGGATTGAAGCCAATTGCCCAAAGACAGCAGCAACGATTGCAACAGCTATGCTAAAGATTGAAGTGCAAATGCAAATGGAAAGGTGAGATGTTTGATGTGTTTGTGTCGTGATAATTCTACCTTTGACTGAGTTCGTATATTGAAGATCACAAGGAATATTCTTCACTAGATGACTCAAAGCAAATATTGCTTTTATGAGTTTGCCTTCATGTCGGTTCAGGTATTAAGTGTTCTTAAAGCGATTATGATGGTCTCTTCTTCATGCATCTTCATTGTTACATTCAATGATTCTGTGATTCATTAAAAACTACTAATCCTAATAATATTGTAACCAAATAAATATATTCATATCATTACATTTAAAAAAAATTTTACAGAATTTATTATCGAAACAGGCTTTTAATTAAAAGTAAATTAGTGAACTGGTAAACTAAAACCGAGAATATATACATACATGCATACACAAACACATTAAACAAGTGAAAACTATGCCAGTTTTTTATGTTTTTGCTAAAAAACCACTAAAAGAAAGAACAACTATGTTGTAACTATACTGCCATAAGTCCAAAAAATCTATGCTCTAGTTCTAATTTCCAAAATCATCTATTTAGGCATCATCACCAAATTCTTCGTCTTCTTCTTCTTCATCATCCGTGTTGGTTTCATGATCTATTTCAATGTCTTCATCATCAACTATAAAGCCTCCCAATGTAGGACCATCTTCTTCATCGGTCTCCTCCCCCATTGCACGGGTCCGATTATTTTGCACCAAAGTTCGGATTTTTTTTCCACCCTTTTGTGCTTTGTCGCGGTCCTTTGATCTGGTTGAATATGTTGATCTCTGAACCTTCTGTACTTTCGTGATCAGCTCTTTATCTTCTTCGCTTTCTCCTGTCCAGTCATCTTCATCATCAGCGTTGTCTTTAGTTTTCCCCCTCTTTCTTCTGACACCCCTCTTCTTCCTTTTATCACAATCCTCATCTTCTTCATCGCTATCTTTTCTGGGTTCCACAAGGAACCAGTCCCATTTACTTATATCACAGATCATTCCCCTGGGAAACTGATCAAACTCATGCCCAATTGCAAGAAAACCAAACTCTGCATTTCACAATATATTCTACACTAATTATCAAAATCTGTATCACTTGCACATCCAATAAATCAAAATATGAACTTAAAATAGATAATATGCTTTCCTATTATTTTAGTCATCAGAACCACAGTTGTTTCGTCAAATGAAAAAAATAGAAATAAGAGAAGAAATATTCCAAACCTCATAGTCAAAAGTGCTTCTACAAAACACATGAAAATCACTTGAAACACTTACTCCCTCAAAATGCTTTGTCAAAAACCATTATCCCATTTTAAAAATTCAAATTTTCAGGATCAGGGGAAAAAAAAAAAGAAAAGACCGAGTGAAATGTGGATGGCTGGTTCTTCAATAGACACTTTTAAGGCAATCCAACCCAAACCAAATACAATTACCATAACTCTAAGCACTATGATCAAAACCAACCCAAACCAAATAAAATAAAATTTCCAGAAGACATTTAAATATTTTAAAGCTTTTCAAAAGCAACCCTGAAATTCGTACCTTTAACAGGATCAATATTTGACACATCGACATTCTCCAAAGTCAAACTCGACTCACTTGACTCGGCATCGTCATCCTTCTCTTCCTCTTCAAACCCACTTCTCTTTACAGAAAACCAAACAGGCCTTTGACCTTGACCATCAAAACACACCCCATCACCGGCAGTCACGGAACCCTTCTCCAACCTCCTAAAAATCTCAACTTTCCCGCTCTTTCCACTCCGAACCCAGATGGGGTTCTTCCCTATCACTTCAAAACAAGCGCTGGGCTCAATTACACTGTCGCCGGAGTCTTCCAGTGAAAACACTACGTGGCGGCGAGAGATTGTACGGTCACTGGTTTTGAAGCCTGAACCTCTGCCAAACACGGTCTTGCAATTGGGCTTTAGTGCGATTTTTGAACCGTCTTCTCCGGAGATTTCCATTGACCCAAATTGAAGGAAAAGTGAAATAGTTTCAGAGTTTAAACTCTAAACTAAAGGGTATCATCGTGGCTGGCAAGCTAACCAACATGTGAAGAAACTTCGCTTCCTTCTTAAGGGCATCGGGTATTTCCTTTCTAAAATGATTTCCTTCTATTAAAAAATAATTGGAAAACAACCAAATTATTTTAGAAGTGGGATGAAAATTGGGTCCGCTCGGTTTGAGACGAACCAGATTTTAAAATTTATTTCCAAATTTATTAACACTTTTTATTAAAATAACTAAAATACCCTTCACTATAAAAATAATATTAATATTAAAAAAATTTTAATCTAAAATAATATTAATATAATATTAAAAATTAAAATTAATAAATTTTTTATAAAAATGAAAAAATTTTAAAAAATGACCGTCATTGATTATTATAATAACTATTAAAAATTTAATTAAATAATCATTTAGTTTGATTAATAGTTAGATTTGATCATCTCTATCATCGAATCAATAATCAATCAAACTAAATAATCATTTTCGACCACCTAATTAGGTTTTTAAAAAGTGGTCTTTTTTTAAATTTTTATTAATTTTTAAAATTTTTTTATTATTATATTAATATTATTTTATATTTTAATTATTTATTATTTTTTGTCAAAAAAATAAAAATATTTTTTAACTATTAACATTTAATAATTGATTATTAAAAAATTAATGAGTAGGATTACGTCATTTAGGAAAACCTTTGGGTGGTAATAAGTCTTTTGACCTTAGTTTAGACACGAACTCAACAAAATTTGAATTACATAAATTCCAACTTGGCAACTTTTAAATCACATGAGCTTGATCATATCGCTTGTGGTACAAGCAAATTAAAAATGAAATTAGATTAAAACATAAGATTAAATACATTCACGATCATTTGATTAAATAAAAATCTTATTTATTAAGTATACGTCATACATGATTAATCAAAAGCTTGTAAATTTAATAATTAAGCCAATGGACTTATTCCCAAAGTTTTGGTAAAAGGTAAAATTGTCACATTCCAATTTTTTAAAATTTATCTATTTAATGTGTTTTATTCAAATTTATTAATTATTAAAATATTTTTACCAAAAGATTAAAAAATTATAATAGAAATATAAAATAACGTTTAAATAAAAAATAATAAAAATATTTTAAAAATAAAATAAAAAATATTTTAAAATTAAAAAAAAAAATCACTGCTATTAATAGTATTGTTGACGATGATGATTTTCTAAAATTAAATCAGATGATCGAAAACAATCACTTAGTTTATAAAACAGTTGACAGAGGTGATAGATTTGATTACCTCCTTTTTTGGCAATGATGGCTAGAAAATCAATTTCATCTTTGAGACAACTAAAACAACAAATTTAATGCCCTAGCACTCAAGCTCATTATTTTCTTATCAATTTCATTTTTGAGAACGTTTGTTTTAAAGTCTATCGGAATTAACTCACCCCTTCCAATTATTCTTTAACTTATAATCCATAGATTAAACATGAAACTTCCTTCAAATTTTTCATTGATTATAGTTTTCCTCATAAAACAAGGGTGGTCTAACTAAGTTTTGACCATTTTCGAAAACAATTTTTGTAAATATGTTAGCCATTAAAAAAATCGATCTTAGAACTCTTAAAATCGTTTGATTTGAACAATAAGAGCTCAAACTCTGATACTAATTGTTAAATGGTTAATACTAGAGGAGGGTGTATAGGATTATCAAAAACTTTTACTAACTTAAAACTTTTTCAACCAAAAATCAATTTTATATTTAAGATAACACAATGCAAACTCAATTAATCCAACCAAGTACATAAAAAAGCAATTATCTAAGTATTTCAACTCAACCAAATATATCAAACAAATATAAAAGAGTAAGAGAAGAGAAAGAGTTTTGCTCAATGATTTTTATAGTAATTTGGAGTTTTTCCACAAGTCTCCTATATCAACTATTTCAAGAAACCTCGCTTGAAGATTTTTCTCTATTATCTTCAAACTTTGAAGATATAATAATTTTGATCTAAAGGAATTTCGATCTTTACAATAGTTTCACAAGATTTTACCCAACCACTAGTTTTGTCAGAAATGTGCCCTTGTATTTATAAAGAAAATCATAAGAAAGATTGCCTTTCAAAGGTTGATACAAAATATAGGTACAAAGTAATTTCTCCCAAATATATGAAATTAAAATCTAGAGAGAGAAAGAATGGAGAATTAGATAAGAGAAATAATATAGTTCTACGACATTGTTCTCTAGCCCTCTTTTCTTCAAATATGTCTCAATTTATTGGTTTTTGCATAAATAGTCATTGCAACAAATTTGCGAGTCGTTGGAGAAATTATAGGCAGACACATGGTCATATACTTTTTATGCATAGTCATGCTTCTGATATTAATTGCAGTCCAATGATTGACTTCTTTATATTGTGCTAACCCAGCATGATGGTGTGCCCCATATACACGATCATATGTCTTCATATCTTCAATTCTTCAAACTTCTAGAAGATCACATAATCTTGCCATGATACCCCTCACGATTATCATATGATTAAACATTTTCTCTTGCACAGGCATATATGACTCTGTACGGACGTGTGTCTAGGTGTTGACTTTTAACTTCTACACAATTGGACCTATAGGAGAACTTTGGCAGTTCGTCTTCTCTTTTATGACACATGATCATGTGTTCGAAAATTGCATAGTCGTATGTCCTTGCATCTTGTTATACGAACATTTACATGATTAAGCAACTTGTGTATGACCTTGCAGAATGCATACATCGTCTTGTGATATAAATACACACGATTGTGTGTTTTGTTAAAATTGCAAAATAAATAACTTTTTTCTCTTTTTTGTCATAAATCAATTTACGGAAAGATAAATTAAATATTTTAACTTAAGTTCTTCGTTATATCAAAATACTTAGGGGTCCAACAATTTCCCCTTTTTTAATTGATGACAAAACTTATGTTAAAATAGAATTTAATACAAAATTATAATCACTAAAAAATATTCATATAAAAACAAACATTCATTTTAGTGTACCCACACTTCTTCCGCTTTTTGTTATAAATTAAAACGGTATGTTAAAAGTTTCTTATTTTAGCATAAAAAAATTTCTCCCCTTCATTCAAACATTTTATCACAATAAGCACAACTTGAAAATTTCCTTTTTTTTAACGTATAAAGTTTTTAAAAAAATCGTTCTCCTTTTTTTTTTTTTTACAAGAAATGATATAAATGAAGTTTATTGAAAATTTCTCCCCCCTTCAAAAATAATTAAACTTACCTTTTAAAAAAGACTTAATGTAAAGGCAATCGATAACTCCCCTTTTTCAATCAATTCTAAAACATGAATATTCCTCTTAACTTATACACACAAAAATGGCAAATAAAGAACATCCAATGGTTCATTTCTCTCCCTAATTCATATTATTCAACTTGACAAAACATAATTTGAACATGAGGGAAATATGGGTTTTATGGATAAAATTAATCAATAATATAAATCATTTAACTTCTTAAAAAACCATTTCAGGGAATTATTTGCAAAAAAAAAATCAATTCTTAGAAATTCCAAAAAATTCTGCAAATAGGTCAAGTATGGTTGTAACGGTACAGTATAATCATGAATGTTTAATTACTAAATATGCACGATGGTGTGATGCTTAAGCATAGTATCATGATTAGGGCTAGAATGCATACACAGTCGTGTATGACCTCAAAACCCAGAAAATGCAGTAAAATTACAGTTTAATATGTGTGGGATTAATTTGATATCAATTTAAATCCATCAAACACTAATTGAAATTCATTTCAAAGTATTGACATCAACTATTAAAAAACATTTAAAGTCATTTAGATATGTTTTAAATATTAATAAACATTTTTAATGCAACATGAGGGAAAAAAATCATGTTTTCAAAACATTTTATGTACAAAACACATTAAAAATAATACAAGACATCAAATTTGCATATTTTATTCACGGGGGGTAACAATATGTAAATTCATATGTCATTAGCTATCAAAATAATCAAATTTGAATTTTTTTTACATGAACTCCAATTTAGCACATACAACAACGTGAACATAAATACATGCAACAAGCTTGCATCAATTTTAAACTAATTACTCAATCATGGAAAGTAGTTATATGATCATTCAAGCACAACTATTACAACATGGCAATCACAATCATCATCATCCAAGTGAAAAATATATATGTTAGAAGCATTTCCTTAAGATGTTGAGCACTCAATGTCTTGTAAAGCAATTTTTTATCTATATTGCTTTTATTGGCTTCAAGGCTCTTCCATACTAAGTTTCATCCTTTTTCAACTTTGGATTTTCTTTTGGTGTAGAAGCATAGGAAGGCTCTTCTTTCATCTTCATCATCTACATTGCTTGAGTCCTTCCAACTCCAAACGACAAGAACCTTCTTCTTATGTCTTTTTCTTTTTCATGAGTCAATGACACTCTTACTAGTAATGTTCTTCCCTCTCATACTCATAACATATAATTTTCTTCTATTTTCTTTTTCTTCTTAGTCTTGGAAAGTATTAAACCCCAAATATAATGATATACTAATTATAGAGAGGGTGAATAAGATTTTTGAAAACTTATACAAACTTAAAAACTTTTTACCCTCAATCAAATTGAACATATAAATATCAAACAAATCAAGAATTTGAACAATCAATTCAATCAAATATAAAGCATATAAAGAAAATATAAAAAAATTAAAACAAGCAAAGAGAAAAGAATAAAAAAAATATGCTTAGCCAATTTTTATAGTGGTTCAGAGCTTTTTCACAAGCCTCTCATGTTTACTCCTCCAAGCAATTCTATTTGAATTTTTTTTTCACTATCTTCAAACTTAAAAGATACAGTAGTTTTGATTGAACGGATTTCGTCCCTTATACTAGTTTTGATATAAAGAATTGTACCGTTTACAATAATTTAACGAGATTTTATTCAACTATTAGTTTTACAAGATTGGACTCCTAGGTTCTTGAAATACAAATAGAAGAAAGAATTTTGCTTCTCAATGGCTAATACAAAACTTTAGCTCATAAAATTTCTCTCAAAGGGTATACAAATAAGGTTTAGAAAGAAATAGTATGGGAAAGTAAAAAATAAGAAGAATAAAAGTGGAAAGTCTAATTCTCTAACTCTTTTTCCTTCAAATCAATTCTAATTTATAGTGTTAAAGAGAAAAAAGTTATTATAGCTGATTTGAGAGCCGTTGAAATGAATTTGGGTAGACATAATATCATGTGCTTTTGATGCATGATCATGCTCTCGATAATTAATGTAATCCAATGATTGAATTTTTCATATTATGTCAACCTTGCACAAGCATGTTCTCTACATATATAGTCGTGTGCCTTCACATCTTTAATACTTTAAATTTCTACAAAGTTACACGGTCTTGTGCATGATACCCCTTATAACCACCACACAATAAAGAGTTCTCTTTTTGCATAGTCATGTGAACTTTTCTATATATGTGTGCATCTAGTGTTGACTATTTGACACCTACATTGTTGGAAATACACGAGAGTCTTAACAATACATCTTCACTTTTTTTGTGACACACGATCATATATTTGAAAGTTATATGATCGTGTGTCATTGCATCTTATTACACAAACACCTACACAATTTAACGACCTTATGTGTTCCCTTATAGGAAACATATGATCGTGCTATTAAGACACATACGCTCATATATCTGGCCAAACTTGTAATATATAAATTATTTATCCTTTTTATCATGAATCATGTAAGAACAAGTTAGATATTTTAACATAGTTTTTCATCACATCAAAACACAAAGGGGTCCAATAAAGAAAAACTTGCAAAAATTCTTTGCAAGGAGCTTCACATTCTTCTTAGCCATTGAAGACACACTATCTTCCACTAGAGACTCATTTTCTTTATCCAAAGTTTCTTTTGCCTTTAAGACAATATTCTTCTTCTTCTTTCATGAGTTAATAAACTTCTAATTAATTCATTTAATAATCTTTTTTACAAGCTCCATGCTCTCAAATCTTTGGATTCTTTAATAATTGTCACCTTCATATTCCAAAACTCTAGCAATGATCGAATACTCTTTTTTACAAGCTTCATGGTCTCAAATTTTTTCCCAACCCTCTTAAATCATTTAGGAGGTTTGAGAACCTCTTGAACATCTTCATTATACTCTCTTTCTTCTTCATTTTGAAAAGCTCACACTTACATATGAGAAGCTGATTTTTGGATTCCTTCACTTAATTTGTTCCTTTATAAGTTGTTTGAAGAAGAGTCTAAACTTTATTGGTTGTTTCATAAAAAGAAACAATGCGTAAATTCAGTAGAATTTAAAGTATAAAGCAGTAAATTTAATGCCCTACTATTCAAGCTCATCATTTTCTCGTCATTTTCGTTAAAATCAATTTCATCTTTCAAAGCATTTGTCTTAGGGTTTATTGGAATTAAATCACCCATTTCAATTATTTTCCAAAGCTTATAATCAACAAATTGAATATGAAATTTTATTTGAATTTTTCATTGATTATAGTTTTCTTCACAAAAAAGAGTGACCTAGTTAAACTTTGATCATCTTTGAAAATAATTTTTGTAAGCAAGTTAGCCATTAAAAAATTTTGATTTTAGAACTCTTAAAATTGTTTGATTTTCAATAGAAAGAGCCTAAACTTTGATACTACTTGTTAAATCCCAATATATTAAATGGTTAATCCTAAAGAGAGACAAATAAGATTATCAAAAACTTTTTCACCCAAAATCAACTTTATACTTCAGATAAAACAATGCAAACTCAATTAAACCAACCATGTAAATAAAAAAGCAATCATCCAAGTATTTCAACTTAACCAAATATATCAAACAAATAAAGTAAATATAAAAGAGTAAGGGAAGAGAAAGAGTTTTGCTTAGCGATTTTTACAGTGGTTCAGGGCTTCTATACAAGCCTCCTACATTCACTATTTCAAACAACTTTACTTGAAAATTTTTCTCTACTATCTTCAAACTCTAAAGATACAATAATTTTAATTCAAAAAATTTTTATCATTTGTAATAGTTTCATGAGATTGTACCCAACCACTAGTTTAGTCAGGATTGTGCTCTTATGTTTATGAAGAAAATCATTAAAAAAAAAAAATTGCCTCTCAAAGGCTGATATAAAATGTAGATACAAAGTAAATTCTCTCAAATATATGAAATTGAAATCTAGAGAGATAAAAAGTAAAGAATTAGAGAAGAGAAAGAACATAATTCTAACGCATTGTTCTCTAATCCTCATTCCTTCAAATTTGTCTCAATTTATAGGTTTTTAGGTAAAAGAGTCTTTGTGACAAACTTGAGAGTTGTTGGAGAAATTTTTGTTAGGTACACAGTTATGCTCACTAGTATTAATTACAGTTCAATGATTGATTTTTCCTTATCATGCCAATCTAATACGGGTGTGTGTTTTACACATATGATCGTGTGCCTTTATATTTTCAATTCTTTATATTTTTAGAAAGTCACACAATCTTGTACACAATACCCATCACGATTAGTACATAATAAAAAATCTTCTCTTACATAAGCATGTATGATCTCTACACAAGTGTGTGTCTAAGTGTTGACTCTTGATTTCTACATTATTGGACTTGCATAGTAACTTTGATAGTACATTTTCTCTTTTATGATATGTGATCATGTATTCAAAAATTGTACAATCATGCATCCTTACATCTTGTTACGTTAACGTTTGTATGACTAAGTAACTCGTGTATAACCTTTGTAGGATCCGTCGCCACGAGTACCCCTGCTGTTGAGTAATATGTTTCTTTTATTAATAATCTGAAAATTTGGGTACCCGCGACGAGAATCCTACAAAAAAAAAAACTATTGCTATGCATCTGAATACAAACAGAAGCGGGAAATAAACTGAAATATAAATGTACAATGAGCCCAAACTGGCTTTTCATACATATAATTGTTTCTGTTCATTGTTCTTTACATTTGGAAACATTTACATTATAGTACAAGACCTACTAGGTTCAAAACTGAAATAAAATACAACTGGAACTGTGTGTGTGGGGTTCTCTCTCGCAAGCCTCAATCCACCCGCTGCTCGCCAACAACAAACTGACCTGAAAAGGAAGGAAGAAGGAAGGGATAAGTGATAAAGATCACCCAGTAAGCATTCCTTACTCCCCTCAACCCAAGCAAGCAACATACAAGTAATAACATACCTAGCCTCGGCCCTAATCATACATCTAGTTGCTTGCTGGCACTGAAACTGATTGTTCTGTTGTCTGTTCTTATTATTAATCACATCATGAAATGTATGTCATGACATGATAACTGAAATCTGAATATGCATGCATATGAATCTCTATATGTACCCGAAGATATCTGCTGTGTTGATCAAACTGATGAACACAAAGATTCGATATCTTGGCCAAGTGAGCTTGACAGTCTAGCTACTGGCTAGAAAGCTGAAATAAGTGCTGAACAATCTGACTGGTATCAGAAAGTTGGATCCCACAGATGCCCCCTCGAGTTTACCCAAATCTCTAACCTGTATGTCGGGTTCTAAATGTTGTAACTACTGAATTCGGATCCCTTGATCCTCTCTCAGGCTACATAATATGCTATGATATGCTCATACAACATTATTATCTGATTAGACTCTTATCTGATGTTGATTAACCTTTAAATTAAGTTTCTTATGCTTAATCATTTCTTTTTAAACCTTTTTTGGAAAATCTGGTGAACGCACGGGCGTGTGGACAAAGCACATGGTCGTGCATGACACCCAAACGGGCGTGCATGGTAAAGGCACATGGGCGTGTACCCAGACGCACAGGGTCGTACGCTGGCCGTGCAGCCGATCGTGTACACTTCTGAAATTTTTGACCATTTCATGCAAAGAACGGACACACGACTATATCCCTCAGGACACACGATCGTGTCCTCTATATCCTGATCGTGTGCACGAAGTACACACGGACGTGCCCTTGTAGAATCCAGAACGCACGGGCGTGCTCATGCGGACACACGGGCGTGCGTCTGGTTTTGGAATAACACACTCATCTGGGAAAAATGCAGGAACTCAACCATTCCACAACCAAAACCAAATTAACTTCAAACAAGCATCTAAGGCACTTCCATAAGCATATATTCAACATCAATTTCAACATGCACCAACTACTACTGGTTCCACCATGAAAATCTACCATTTCTCTCACTAACACACACAAAAGCAAAGCAAACATATATTCTGGTGGAAATCATCCTTTAAATCATCAAATCATCATCATCATATAAACATACAACATACACAACATGCTGGAAACGGAAACACACATTTCCAATATCATCAAACAAGCTGAGAACGTAAGAAAGGAGTAAGAAACACTTACCTCTGGACATGACAGCTGAAAACTCTAACTCAAGCTAATCTCTCTACTCTCTAATTGGATTGGGAGCTGCTGGAAGCTGAAGATCTGCTCTAGGGCTGGGAGCTGCTGAAAGCAAAGAGAAAATACTAAAAATGGAAATCGGGTGAGAAATGAAAACTTAATCTCCCAACTCTCTCTCTTATAAGCCATCCGCACGGGTGTGCAGGGCAAGGTGCACGGGAGTGCACATGAGAAAATGAATATAATTCATTTCCCACACTTCGTATGATTGAAACCTCCCTAAAGGAATCATACGAAGGCTACACAGCTCTGAAAATTTACTAACTCAACCATAAACTCTTTTAGACTCCCAATCTCTCTCTGAATCTTATTTTTAACTCCAAAACTCTACCCCTAAGGGCTTTTCTAACATGGGATGCTACAACCTTGTACGAGACATACATGGTCGTGCGATATAGATATACAAGATTATGTGTTTTACCAAAACTGTAAAATAAATAAACTTTTGCTCTTTTTATTTTGAATCAATTCAGGCAAGGACACGTTAAATATTTTAATTAAAATTTTTCATCATATCAAAATACCTAGGATCCAACACTTTCACGTTAAAAATATTGTAAAAAAACAGAAAGAAACTGTTGCATTCATTTGTAGCCATTGGATAAGTGAAAAGAATGTTATTGCAATAAATTTTCTAAATGTACAATCACGCCCATCAAGTGCATGGTCGTGTTCACCTTAATTGTTGTTTTGATCAAACTCTCAATGATTGAATTTACGATACCTACTAATCATACATGATCAAGTGTTTCTTACACACAGTCATGTTTTATTGCTTCATGTATGTCTCTTTAAATTCTAAAAGCTTGTAAGGGACCTGAGCACTACTAGCACACGAGACATATACATTGGCCATTTGGCTGTGCATGATTGTTTGCTAAAGCTGTAAAGTCATGCTCTATAAAATATGTTCAATAAGCCTTTGCATGATTAGCTTTGCACAACAAGGTTAGTAGTATTCCTCTTACTTCATCCAACATGATCATGGATTCTCTTCTTGCACGGTTGTACATCTTCTCAACCTATCTTTTTCATGAACAGGTGTTGCACTATCAATCTGATAATACACCTCTTCATTCTTTATTTACACTCTTATGCTATAACTTTGTGCATGATCGTGTGTTGACTTGATTGTCTCACACAATAAGACTACACATCCTTAGAGGTTGTGTCTTTTCATAAGGCATAATGCATGATTATGTGTCAATTGTGAATACGATTGTGCATTTGACCTTTGACCTTTTTGCACAACACGATGAAGTTGTATGACTAAAAAGCTTGTGTTGCTTTCTTAATGCTTATGCATAATCGTGTGCTTAATTTGGACATAGTCGTGTGGTTGACTTTAGCTCGTTTAATTGAACACGACATGACTATAGGAGTAAGATGGTCGTATTGGACCTGAAATGTGCAAACATTACCGTGCTATAATCTAATATGGTCATATTAGATCTGAAATTTTTCTTAGAAAATCACAGACTTTAGTACAGGCAAAAACACGACCTTTTGTTTTCAACACATGTGCTAAAATATAATAGCGTAGGTTGTTCTCAACAAGCACGCAGTCTTGTAATACTTAAAACCTGTAAAAATAAAATTTATGACTCTTTTTGTCATTTATCAAGTCATATCAAATGTAAATTAGTCATTTCAATATATTTCTATTATTATCAAAACATTGAGGGTTCCACAAATAAGGTGATCAGATCTAACTAATTCTGTCAAACGAGATGACCAATCAAATTAGATGATCAAAGTTTTCATTGACTATCATCGTTGGTGATATTATTAATAGCAGTGGTTGATTTTTTTAATTTAATTTTTTTATCTTTTATTGATATTTTAATATTTAATATTATGTAAATATTATTTTATATTTTTATTATAATTTTTATTATTTTAAATTTAAGATATTTTAATTATTTTATATAAATTGTGTCTGAATTAGATAGAAAATATTTTATGGGTAAAGCTTGGGTGGAATTCAGTCTTTTGGCCAAATAATATTTGATTTATTTATATACGCAAATCATTGCATTCTATGACTCAATTCGAACTTATTTTAAATTGGCCAAAGGACATAATCCCACCCATAGTTTGAGGCGGAGACAAAGTCCCACCCGCCAAGTTTAAAAAGTCCAGATTCCCACCCTTTATCCAATTTTCATCCAATTTCATTAACCTATTTTATGAAATGACAAAAATACCCTTATTAATAAAAATTTATAATAAAAATATAAAATAATATTAAAATATATTAAAATTATAAAAAAATTTAAAAATTTTTATAAAATTATAAAAAATATTTAAATTAAAAAAATTAAAAACCAGCCACCGCCGCTGTGCCCGCGGCGGTGGTCGCAGTAAATAGCACCAGGTGGCCGGAATGGTCACCTGGTTTCAGGCCTCCCTAATCGACGGAGGCGGCCAGATCTGGATCTGGCCACCTCTGCCTGAAACCTTGGCCAGAAACGGCCATTGGGCCAAAGCCGACCATCTCCGGCCGTTTCCGGCCTTTTTTTCTGGCGGAGGCGGCCAGATTTGGCGCCTCCGCTAAAAGAGTCCGTCGATTTGGGAGGCCAGATCTGGCCTCCCTTGAAACCAGGTGGTCGGAACGGCCACCTGGTTCTATTTGCTGCGGCCACCGCCGCCGCACGACAGCAGTGGCTATTTTTTAATTTTTTTAATTTAAATATTATTTTATAATTTTATAAAAATTTTTAAATTTTTTTATAATTTTAATATATTTAAATATTATTTTATAATATTATTAATTTTAATTTTAAAATGACAAAATTGCCCTTAAACTTATTGTTGACTGTTAGATTTAACAGTCAACGGTGGGAATCTGGGCTTTCTAAACTTCGCGGGTGGGACTTGTGCCCTCCTCAAACTATGGGTGGGAATATGTCCTTTGGCCTTTTAAATTTGAATGAAGCGATTTAATGATCCAGTCCGTGCCAAATCGTTTAAGGGGCCACAGAGAGAAGCTCTGGCTGTGTAGGGGGTCCACTTCTTCTCCACGCTATTATTCTGTTTTTTACACGGTTCAGTTCTTATTTACTTCCCCTCCCAAGCACACAGAAGCGGCGGGAAACCGAAAGAAAGAGAAAATAAAATCGAAGGGAAAATGAAGGAAAGAACGAAGGGAGTGGAAAGATCTGTAGACGAAAGATACACTCAATGGAAGTCTTTAGTTCCTGTCCTCTACGATTGGCTTGCCAATCACAACCTTGTTTGGCCTTCCCTCTCTTGCCGGTCCGTACATTTTCTCTCTTTCTCACCCACACTATGGTTTTCTTGTTTTCTCTTTGGTGAAAAGTTCTTCTTAGTGTGCTGGGGGTATTCCATTTGATCTTCATGGCTGTTCATGATTGAAATTTAGTGTTGGAGAAGAGGAAAGTTTTGCTTTTTTTAGGGTTTTTTGACCTTTTTTTCTTCTGTGGTTGTTTGGACTTTTGGTTTGAAAAAAATAGACAACGGGTTTTCACTCGTTATTTTTCTTGTTTTTTCATTTTTGTTATGTTTTTTTTTTTCTGCTGGATAGCTCTTATAAGAGTGTTGTGTTTTGGTTTGATCTTCTTGGTCGTTTTTTTCCCCCATTTTTATGGATATTTTGTTCTGAAGGAGACGAAACTTTGCTCTTTTAGCTTTCTTGGCTCACTTTTCTCTGGCTAGTGTTTGAAAATTTGGCGGAAAATCTGAAAGGTGGGTGATGATTCTGAAACGTATGCTTGTTTTGTGTTTTTCTATGTGGATTGCAAGCTCTTCTGTATGTGTTGTGTCTTTCTTCTGATCTGCATGGCTACTTTTGATGGATATGCAATGTAGGAGGAGAAGAAAGTTTACTATTTTAGGGTTTTTGGCCCTTTTTGTTAGGTGAAATTTGAAGTTTTGGAGGGAAAGATGAAGAATGTGTGATTATGCGGGAATATGGCATGTTGGCACTAACTTTTCCTAGTCGATCTGTTGTTTGCCGGGAAAAAATGGGAGAAAAAAAGAAAAGAAATTTTACGTTTGGTCAGGATTATGTTCGTGCTGGCACTCGCTCTCTCGTTTTCTTACATCACCAAGCTCTGCTACTTGTTCTATAATTTTGGTCATGATTTTCATTGCTTCTTTTTGTGATTATGAAGAGAAAAAAGTAAACTTTTTGTCATTTCAACTCTTATTCTTTGATGGTTCTTTGAAATCTGGTGTAAAAGGGAAGGTAGTGTAGTAATGCTGCAATATAATATGTATATGTTACTTGATAAACCAATTTAGGAGAAAGGAAGAAGAATTACACAGAACGAATGAAGAATTCAGTAGAGAGAGAAACAATCCAGCGGAGAGACAATAGAGATGGAAGAGAAATTAGAAGAGAACATCAGAGAGAGATTTCATTCATTACTCAATTCCTCCCGTTTCAATTACAATGTTCCATTAAATAAAACTTGCCTAACCAATTCCGAGATTTTCGGTTGACTTGGAACTCCTCCCTTATTTGAACAATCAATGATACGAACTGAATAACTCAAATGGACAAGCTAAACGGTGCCGTCTCACACTTTTGGAAATTGCCTGATATGCTGCCATTTGACTCCTGAATCAACGATTAAAAAAAAAAAATAGCCGTTAGAGGCTGAAAACACTGAACCAAGCTCTGCTACTTGTTCTATAATTTTGGTTATGATTTTCATGGCTGCTATTTGTGATTAGGAAGAGAAAAAAGTAACCTTTTTTCATTTCAACTTTTATTCTTTGATGGTTCTTTGATATCTGGTGTAAAAGGGAAGGTAGTGTAGTAATGCTGCAATGTAGTGTGTATGCACGTTTATGCATAAGGATTATTTCTTTTTTATGCTTTTTTAGGGTTCTAATGTTGTACTTTTTTTGTTTTCAGCCAGTGGGAGGTTAAGTTAGTTAAGTGAAACTCTGGGGGGTTGTTTAGTGGTGGCCAAGGCTGCAGTTTGCTTCCAGGTCTGGGTTTGATTCCTCATAGACAACTTCTCATGGAGGAGCGTTTAGTTTCTGGCTTATCGAAAAGACAAAAATAAGATTTAGTTAAGTGGCTAGCTTTTCCTAGTTATTCTGTTTTGTGGTTGCGAAAATGGAGGGATGAAAGGATTTTAGAGTTTTATATACATGTTGTATGTACTATGTTCAGAATTATGTTCTTTCGGGGTTTAGATAAAAAAAAAAAAGAGTCTCCTAACCATGCTAAACGTCAGAGTCTGGCTCGGTGAGTTCCTTCTCTTTTGTTTTCTTTCAATCTCTTAGGTTTTACAAAGGAAAATGCTCTTTAATTCTTAGTCAATTCTATGTTTGGTTGATGAGAAAATGTTGGACAGGAAAAGAATACAAAATGTATAATTAAATGTCCTTTTTTGGAGAAAAAAAAAAACAAATTTTCAGTTCAGTGCGACGTCTTTTGTGCTTCTCACTCACTTTTTCCACTTTTTCATTTTCATTGTTTTATTTTTCATGTTCACCTCACTGTTGTTATTAGATACTGAAGCAGGGTGGCATAGAGGTTTTTGTTCTGTTAACTACTGAAAATTTGATATTAAAGAATATTATTTGAATATTTATGCTTATATTTTCATACATGTCTTTTGGAAAGTTCTCTTTTAGAATATATTGTTTTTTTATTCATATTTATGTTATCTTGTTATTCCTTTTATCATAGCCAGGTTGTTTAGGAGTAGTTATTGGATAATTATTTTGATTATTCTATTCTTTGCTTTTTCTGTTTTTTCTTTCCTGGTTTAGTGGAAGAGTTTTGTTAGGGTTCTAGAGCTGTATAATGCTATATATATTGTACATAGATTATTCAATAAAATTATCAGAAAAACATTCTCTTGATTTCAATTTTCATGGTATTAGAGCAGAAACTTTTTTCCAGTCTCTTTTTTGGCTCTTCTGGATTTCAATTGACAATCTCTTGGGGTGTCCCTTCTCGACTTTTCTCTTTTCTAGGAAACATTTTTTATTTTTATTTGACTCTGCCCAAAACCCTAAATTCGTGTTCCTTATCCTTATTTATTTCTACCCAAAACCGATCATATTTTTTTGCATTCCTTCCATTTTTCGGTTCTTTTTCAGTGTTTTACTCTATTGGCTCAAAATGATAAAGGCAGCGTTGACAAGAAGCTTCCAAAAAGGAAATTCTAGTAGTTTGGTAGTGCCCACTAACTACTCTGCTTCAGCTATTTCATCTTCCACCTTGTTTCCTATATTGTGCACGAGTCCCACTCTTTACAAATTACTCAACATACATTTTATAGAATAAATTACTTTGAGTGGTCTCAATCAACTTTGATTCAAAATGATACTTGAGAAACTATTGGATTACCAAAGGGAGTAAGGACATTTAGATGCAAATGGGCTTTTACCATCAATTACGATTCAAATGTTAAGATAGAATTGTACAACCCTTGCTTTGTTGCAAAAGGTTTTACTCAAACAGTCAGGATTGATTATGTAGAGACATTTGGTTTGGTGGCAAAACTAAACATGATACAGGTTATTCTACTTATTGCAACAAATCTTGATTGGCCATTACATCATGTTGACGTGAAGAATGTCTTCCTAAATGGAGACTGTGTAGAATAAGTCTACAAATCCTCCTCTAGATTTTCTTCATGATTACAGCAAGGTGCACAAGCTAAACAAGTCTTTTTTATGGCCTTAAATAGTTACCTTGCGCATGGCTTGACAAGTTTGCCAAATTGTTAAAAGGGCAATCAAATGCTCAAGGTTAGGGTCAGATTTTAGCCAAGCCTAAAGACTCAAGCTTGAGCTCAACAAGCTTCAGCTAGTGGCCTAATGAGTTGACACAAGCTCTTTCACGAGCCTTTTAATGAGATTTATAAACTAGATTACTAAAATGCCGTTGTTTTGTTTTGTTACCTATTGGTCAAGACATGTCATTTTAGTTGGTTCAATTAATATTTCCAGGCTTATGAGTTTGATGAGCCAAATTCCCCTAAAGCGCAAGCTCAAGCTTGAAAATAATGAAATTTCAAGCTTGAGCTTGAGTGAGCTCGGCTTGAATCCAGCTCTCAAGGCGAAGTTGATCATACTCTTTTTGTTAGACATTCACCACTCTGATCTTGTATGTAGATGATATTATTGTGATAAGATATGTTGAAGATGAAGTGAAGCAACTAAAAGAGAGTCTTGGGGTAATTAAAGTATTTTCTCGGCACGGAGGTTTCTAGGAGTAAGGATATAATTTTAACTTCTCAAAGGTAGTACACTCTTGATCTATTGAAAGAAATGAACCTGAATTCTAAGGTTGGGAATTGGTGAGAAGGGAATTTTGTAGACAGGGTGAGCTATCAACATATGGTAAGAAGACTTATTTACCTTTCACATACTTGTCCAAATCTCACTTTTCTTAGTTGTAAGTGTTATAATGCATTCACCTCAACAGGAACATCTTAATGTTGTTAATCATATCTTGAGACATCTAAAAGCAACACTAGGTAAAGGTCGTTTATTCAAGAAGATTTCTCAAAGAAATTTAGAAGGTTTTATTGATTCTGATTGGGTTAGGTTTATTGAAGACCAAAGATCTACTTCAAGCTATTGTAGTCAAGTTTAGGGCAACCTAGTGACTTGGGGTAGCAAAAAAAAAATTAGTAGTTGTTCATAGTAGTCCAGAGGAAGAAGTCAAAACTTTAGCTTTCTAGGTGTGTGAGTTTATTTGGCTAAGAAGAGTTTTAGAAGAAGTTATGGTGATTAAGGAGAGTCCTATGAAGTTATACTATGATAATAAGGTTGCAATCAGTATTACTCATAATCTTATGTATCCTGATAGAATGAAGCATATAAAGGTGGATAAACACTTTATTAAAGAGAAGATTGAATCCGGTGAAGTGTGCGTGACTTGTATCTCTACGAAACAATAGGTTGTTGATGTTCTAACAAAGGGACATCACATTTCAGATTTGAAGATTTGGTTAACAAGGTGGGAATGTTTGGTACTTATTCACCAACTTAAGGGGGAGTGTTGGAGAGTTCTCTCTTTGGAATATTGTTTTTTATTCATATTTATATTTAAGGTCAGTTGTTTAGGAGTAGTTATAGGATAGTTATTTGATTATTTTATTTTTGTTTCTTCTATTGTTTCTTTTTTCTTTTTATGATGACCCGGGAACCCTTACCCATACTAGCTAGCCAATCTTAGTTGATCAGATAAGTTAAACTCGGGGCCTATAACCACTTAGACCTGTAATCACAGACTAGGTAAATCAAGAGTTATTGCTTTCACTGTAGCTTGAACTTAGACAATCGCCTTGGATGACTTCTATCCTTATCACTATGCTAAGCTTTTGGGGTCTTGTTGTTTCTTTCTTGGTTTAGTGGAAAAGCTTTGTTAGGCTTCTAGAGTCATATAGTTCTATATATTATACACGGTTTATTCAATAAAATTATTAGAAAAACATTCTCTCGATCTCAGTTTTCAATTTGCTTAGTAATTTATGGAGTATATTGTTGGCATGGTGGCACAACACAAAAGTGGGGTAGGAAAACAAGTTAGGACCACTTGGAAAAGGGTAGAGAAGTGGCAAAAATAATCTTTGGTAGTTAGAGAGAAATATAATAAAAAGGGAATCAGAGGTTGAGAGATAGGGGGATTATTTTTCTGAGAATTTTGGGCAGCTCCGGCTGATTGAGTGAGAGAGTTTAGCCTGTCGAAAGCTAAAGAATTGTGGGAGAGATTCTTGCCTCTCGAACAATCGGATTTGGGAGTGTCTTTGCTATTTCCTCTGTAACTTGCTGTCTTTCTTAAACACAACCACAATCAATACAAGCTTTGATTATTTTGTAATATTTCTGTCATTTACTTTGTTGAAATTGTTTGAAGATTGTTTAATGGCTGAGTTGCCTATCATATTAATGGAAAGAGAAGAGACTCATGTAGAAGCTTTTTTTTTTTTTAATACGAAATATCATTTGGCCATACTTTAATTAATTAATGTGTCTACATCTGTATATATGCCTTTTTTGGTGGTGGTATGTTTGAAAATTCTTGATACACTTTGTAGTCAAAGTTTATTCTTAAAGTGAATATCTAATTATTTTCTAAATTTGTACCAGTAGATGGGGTCCACAGCTTGATCAAGCTACCTACAAGAATCGGCAGCGTCTTTACCTTTCTGAACAGGCAAGAAACTCTTTTTCAAAAGCATTTAACTCTGCTTCTGCTTATTGTTTAGTTACTTGGTGTCTTCTTGCGACATGAGATTTATACTGTGAATGGAAAGAACCTGGCAGAAATTTCATTTAGTATAGTTAATATCTTGTCCTCTCTGAAAAATAGTGGCTTTCAGAGTTAGATGTCCATAAAGCTGGATCTAGTTGCAAAGAATTGGAAATTTGGTGGTCTTATGGGCTAAGCAATAATATGTGGCATGTTGGTAGACACAATCTGCAATTTACGCATCACTGGACTCAGCATTGATTTTAGCCAATGCTTGTTTTCTTTAGTATTCTAATGCCTGCCTTACTTAGGTGGCAAAATTTATATAAATGTTTCTCCCGTTCTTCCCTTGCACAGCTTTCATCATATTCTGTTTGTGGGATTTTGATTATTCCTTTTGTTTTGTTTTCATTTTTTTGTACTTAGACTGATGGCAGTGTTCCTAATACACTTGTAATAGCAAACTGTGAGATTGTTAAACCTAGGGTTGCTGCTGCGGAGCACATAGCCCAGGTAATGTTCTTGTAAATAACCGACATTAATTTTTCCCTTGTGGCTTCCTGCTTCATCATGTTATTCCATACTTGATTGCATTGGCTTTGCTCGTATATTGAGTACTTGTAGTGTCTTTTCGCTCTTGATTTATTATAGTTCAATGAAGAAGCACGTTCTCCCTTTGTGAAGAAGTACAAAACAATTATTCATCCTGGCGAGGTATCTAGTACCTTTTCTTCTTTGTTCTTTTCTGGTCTTTGTGACTCTGAGTTCTCATGGGTAATAGGTTGACTCCAATGGGAAGTATAACTTGGGGATTTATTTTTCAAGAGAAGCTTATTATAATCAATGGTTATGATTTCACAGGTGAACAGAATCAGGGAACTCCCACAAAACAGTAAAATAGTAGCCACACACACTGACAGTCCTGATGTAAGCATCCATCTCATGTGTTACTTTAAGAGAATCAAGGGTCTAAATTCTATTTGAATTTGAGGTTTATAAATTGATGAAGCCAAACATAAATTAAGTTCTTTGGATTTTCAAAATAGGTACTCATTTGGGATGTTGAGGCTCAACCCAATCGTCATGCTGTCCTGGGGGCTACAGAGTCTCGTCCTGATCTGGTGCATTTTGTTAATTAATAGTTCTTATCATCACTGTAGTTTGTATGAAATTATGATTCATATGAATTAAGTGATTAGCTGGTATTTGGCCACTTACAATTTAATCACAAAGTGTACGGATGCATAGACATAGGGAGAATTCAGCTGTCCCATATCTTTGGTATTGTTCTCCACTTTCAAATTGAGAGTCTTGCTAACCTAGAGCATGTCATCTTGCAGATATTGACTGGGCACCAAGATAATGCTGAATTTGCTCTTGCTATGAGTCCAACTGAGCCGTTTGTGCTTTCTGGAGGTTCTTTCTTGTTTATTGAGGTTTTGGTTTTTGTGTGATTTAATCATTAAAGTTGCCAGCAGTAAAGCAATATTTTTTTGTATTATTTTTTGGTATTTAACTGGTAAGGTTGGTTGTCTATACTGTAGGACTGTGTATCTCTGCAGGATTTCTTGCCAAGTTATCTTGTTGATTAAGATTTTTATGACAGGTAAGGACAAGTCAGTTGTTTTATGGAGTATTCAAGATTACGTCTCGACTTTGTCGGCAGAACCAGCTTCCACAAAATCTCCAGGATCTGCTGGTGCCAGTACTAAAAGCTCATCTAAGGGTGGTGGGAGTACAGATAAACCTACGGAGAGCCGCTCTATTGGACCACGGGGTATCTTCCTAGGGCATGAGGATACTGTTGAAGATGTTCAGTTCTGCCCATCGAGGTAACTGGAATGATCTTGTAAAAAATGTATGGGTTATGTGTTAAGTTTTTTATTCTGAGTGATCTGCTGAAATTGCCGCTGAAGCTATTATGCAATATTCTGTGGAAGCAGAAGCTTTATATTTCCTGATTCTGTTCTGTATTTTCTGTTTTTGTAGTGCACAGGAGTTTTGCAGTGTAGGAGATGATTCGAGCCTTGTTCTATGGGATGCCAGAACTGGCTCTGCTCCAGCTTTGAGGGTTACTGTTCTTTGCTGCATTTCTATCCCTTTTTTTTTTCTGTTTTCTGCTCCGTTTTGATCTTTTTCCCAGAGAATCGATTTATTATTTTATCTTTCCAAGAAGGCATTTATTAAGAGAATGTGGTGTCTTGGGGAACTAGACATTAACTCCTTACCATCAAATGAAGACTGCTTTCTCTCACAGCTTTGAATTTGACTTTGATTTGTATTTGCTTTTTATGTTGTAAGGGCAGGTTGAAAAAGCTCATAATGCTGATATCCATTGTGTTGACTGGAACCCTTATGATGTAAATCTAATTCTGACAGGGTAAGAAATCTGAGACATTCTTTCTTTGCTTGTACTCTCGATTGTGAAACTGTAATTAACAGAATGTATGTTGAATTTCTCCCATTTTGTCTCATATTGATTATTTATTCACCTTTCTGAACTAATAATTTCATTCAGGGAATGTGGTCTGTGTTTTTCTTTTGATTGTCTTAAATGCACTTTGCTTTTACTGCAGATCTGCTGATAACACAATTCACATGTTTGACCGTCGAAACCTCGTGTCTGGTGGGGTTGGGACTCCTGTTCACATATTTGAGGGTCACAATGCTGCTGTCCTTTGTGTGCAGGTAAGTCCGGTTGCTTTTTCTATACATCTTTATGAATGTAGTCCATTATTTTTCTTCTTGTTTAATATATATGTATTTGTTTCCAGTGGTCACCAGACAAGTCATCCGTCTTTGGCAGTTCAGCAGAGGATGGAATTTTAAATATCTGGGATTATGAGAAGGTGAGAAGCCAAGGAACAATGCTGAGATAGAATGTGACAAAGTGTGAAGATTCAATAAGACTAAGTAATAAAGTGGAGTTAGCGTATAATCAGTACTTTGGACCAAGGCTATTTCATTCATTAGGTGTAAATTAGCATTATGTTACAGTTTTCTTTTAATTCATGAGATTTAGATATGAATCGTTGACATTTAAGCATGTTACAGCATGTATTATCAATGTTAGGTCAGTGATCTGACCGTTGTTGATGTATCGCAATCGTTCACTTGTACATTATTGGTGTGTCGCCAATAAGTTCTATGTACTCCAGCAACCAATCCCATGTCTGATTCCTTCCTGAATTACTTGTTTGTCAGATTGGTAAAAAGCAAGACTCTGTTGGATCAAGAATGCCAAATTCTCCACCAGGCTTATTCTTCCGACATGCTGGGCATAGGTAAATCTTTCTCTATATGTTCATATTTTTTTGGAGTAACCAGAGTTAACATATTTGGTTTGTTTGTGACTGTAACACTCATCGTTGTTACATTAAAACAAGATTGTCTGATATGAATAACAATTTTCATGTATGAATCAGGGACAAGGTTGTCGATTTCCATTGGAACGCATCTGATCCATGGACGATTGTCAGCGTGTCGGATGATTGTGAAAGTACTGGAGGAGGTGGCACTCTTCAGGTAACAAAATATTATCCCAAATGTTATCTAAAACAAGTGATAGTTGTTGTTGTTGTTCATTCCCTTGATTGGGGCTGGTTGCAGATATGGCGGATGATTGATCTGATATACCGGCCAGAGGATGAGGTTTTGGCTGAGCTGGACAAGTTCAAATCCCATATTCTCAGCTGTGAAAAAAATTAACTTGGCCATGACTCTCAACTTGTGGTTGACTTGAAAGGTATTATAATCTTTAGGATCTCTCTTTTGGACTTGGACTTCGAAAATGTTTAATTTAATTGTATGTTGTACCACTCTTTTGATTTCGTTAGAAGGACGAATTTAGTATTTTTGATATTAAGGTATTACCAAAGTTTACAAATTAAGAAACCAAATTGTCGGAAATTTAAAAAATGTTAGTTTTTTTTTTCTACTATTTAATGAAATAATATTTTATTTATAAAATTAAATAAGAAAATAGTAAGTGTTAATACAGGAGGAGCCTTCACATTATAGTAAATTACAACGTTTTAACTAATATTACGCGTAAAAGTTTGCACCACACAATTTTAAATTTTGTTATTTATAAAATTGGCCAAAGGATTTAATCCTATGTAAAGGCATTTTAAATAATAAATTTTTATTCATCAACTCCTGAAAATCTGCTATTTATTCATTAAGTATTTTTTTTTTTCAATTCTGTCATTATTTTTTAATAAAACGGCTGAAATATTTTTAGCAAAAGGAAACAAAAAGCTATAATACAATATAAAATAGTATTAAAATAATAAAAAATAATTTTTTTTGAAAAAAAGAGGTTAAAACTTAAACAAGCTATTAAAAAAATTATTTGATTTTCGATAATAAAAATAGCTGAATTTAGTCATTAGGTTTTCAATGGAAATTGTTAAATTTAGGCATCTCTATAAAAAATAAAGTAATTAAATTTAATTATCAATTAAATCAAATGAATTTTTTTGGTTATTTAGTTAAGTTTTTGAGGGTCATTTTTTTTTATATTTTTATAATTTATTTTAATTGTTTTCAATAAAATTTATTTTGTTGTTTATTATTTTTTATTTAAAAAATAAAAATATCTTTTTAATCATTAATATTTAATGGTAATTTATTAAATTTAATTGTTAATTTTAATCGATAAATAAACGTTTATAATTTAAAAAATTGATGGATAAAAGTTTATCATTTCAAGAAATCATAATTAGATTAAGTCTTTTAACCTTATAAAATTGGATTATTATCTTAATTTAATATAAAACTATACTAATATTTATTATTATTATTATTTTATTATTATCAATCAAATAAATAATTATATCAAATCATACATATTTATTTAGGAATAATAAATATTTGTTTCTTTAATTTACTTTTTATTATTCATGTTACTTGTTGGGATGATCAAATAATAATAAATTTAATTATTAAATTAATTTGGTAAACAATATAAATACAATTACTTTATTTTTATTAAATTTTAAATTTTAAAAAATTATTCTAAAAACATAAGTTTAATTAACCCTTCACGGGGTAATTTATTTATTATAATATTTTATTGTAGTAATTTATTATCCGAAAGTCAAACGGAAAAATGAAATTTTTATTTTAAGAAATGCAACCTAAAATATCAAACCCCACTCCTACTCTCTAAGTCGTTTTCCTTTCTTCTCTGTGAAAATGGAGAAACCCAAGCTCCCCACAACGACGAAAATAATGGCAACACTTTTCTTCGCTCTCCTCTTCATCTCCTCTGCTCACTCTTTCTATCTTCCCGGTGTTGCCCCTCGTGATTTTCAACGAGTAAGCTCGCTCTAGACCCGTCCATCTTTTACGTTTTCTTGTTATTTTACTGTTCGTTTCCTTGGTGGGTTTTCTTTGTCTTGTGATTTTGTTGTTGCCCTTTTCGTGTTTTGTCTTCTGTTGTTTTATAGAGTTGGATCTGAGGTTTTTAGTGTATGATCTGTTGTGATACGTGGTCGTTTTGGTTTATAGTTTCTGGGTTTGTTTTGGATCTGGGTTTGTTTGTGTGTTGGTTACTGTTTTTGTTGTGGGTTGTGTTTGCTAGTGTAAAAGATTTGAGCTTCATTTAGTTTGTTTTTTAAGTTCTGTTGCTTCTGTGTTTAGTTTTTGTTGTCTTAGCTTGTAAATTTTGAAGATGATATGGTGCAATTGTAATGCTAGAACCTGTCTTGATGGACTATTCATGATTCGTTTTGTGTTTTTGTAGTCTAAAGATAATAATGACAAGTGCTTTAATGAACCAAAAACTTGTACAAACCAGGAAGAAAAGAATGTATATGATTAGGAAAGGTAAAAAATTGAAAGCGGTTATGGAGTTCAATACTTTGGGTTACTACTTGATCCTGTGTAACAAATTCACAATTAAAAGGGAAAATTAGAGTTCAGTTCTAATTGATAACTTTTGATTCAGTGTTAGTGCATTTGGATATTGTGCATGGTTCATAATCTGTTTGTATGTTTGAAATTAGGTGCTACTGTGGCTATATTCTGTATCATTTGATTTAGGACTGCATTGCAGGCCCTGTTGTTATTTCTGTTTTCACTATTTGTCACTTAGCAGTTGATTTCACGGTTGTCTTATCTGAACAGAGGGATCCACTTACTGTCAAAGTGAACAAGTTGTCTTCGACAAAGACACAACTGCCATATGACTACTACTTCTTGAAATACTGTAAGCCCAAGAAGATTGTGAATAATGCAGAAAATTTGGGGGAGGTTCTTCGTGGTGACAGGATTGAAAATTCTGTATATGAAGTGAGCAACTCTCACATTCGTGTTATATTGTTTATTTGTATTTGATAGCAAACTGAAATGATGAAGTCACCTTGTGTTGTTGACATCATTCTTTTACTTCTTTTATTTGGATCTAAGTTTATAATTATACTGCAGTTTGAAATGAGAGAGGATATGCCTTGCAAAGTAGCCTGTCGAATGAAACTTGATACTGAAGCCACAAAACATTTTAGGGAAAAGATTGATGATGAATATCGGGTTAATATGTAAGTAATGGATATTTCATAGATGATTTGTCCATGTTATGCATTTATTATTTATCTTTCCAGGGGAAAAATATTTGTTAATGGTTCAATATAAAATTTCGCATGTTTGGGCTAAAAGCTCTTAAATGAATATGCAGGATTCTTGACAACCTTCCGGTTGCTGTACGTAGACAAAGAAGGGATGGAAGTCAGTCTACCACATATGAGCATGGTTTTCGTGTTGGGTTCAAAGGAAACTACCAAGGGGTATGCATCAGAAATCAATTGCTATTGTAGAATTGTTGTGTGCCTATCTTCTTGTTATTTTAGCTTTTTTTTTTTTTTTTTTTTTTTCCCGCAGAGCAAAGAGGAGAAGTACTTTATCAATAACCACTTGAGCTTCAAAGTCATGTATCACAAGGATCTTGAAACAGATTCTGCACGAATTGTTGGGTTTGAAGTTACTCCAAATAGGTTTGGACTGTTCTCCTTCACTTTTTTTTTCTTCAATTCTGGCAATTTGTTGTAATTTGGTGTTCAGTTAATTGTTTTCATTAATTGGTTTGTCTGGGAAGTTTTTCAAATTTATGTGATCTTTAAAATTGTTAAGTGTTTATTGTTCATCTCTGTATACTTTGTGTATGTTGCACTTTGTGATATGCAGAGAAACTATGGATTTTTCTGCCCCATGCTCATATGCTGTCAGTTGTCAAAGAATTAGTGTATTCATGTATTTTATTTTTCATTTGAACCTTGCAAACAGTATCAATCATGAGTATAAGGAATGGGATGAGAAGAATCCTCAGTTGACTACATGCAATAAAGAGACCAAAAATTTAGTTCAAGGAACTGCTGTTCCTCAAGAAGTTGACAAAGATAAGGAAGTTGTGTTCACATATGATGTTACGTTTAAGGTACAGTCTTTTTAAATTCTTTGATTTATCTATTCCTCCAACAAGCTGCCAAGTTTTTTTATCAGCTTACCCCGAATTTTTTAGGAGAGTGATATCAAATGGGCATCTCGCTGGGATACTTACCTCCTCATGAATGATGATCAGATCCATTGGTTCTCCATCATAAACTCACTAATGATTGTCTTATTTCTTTCTGGTATGGTGGCCATGATCATGATGAGAACTCTGTACAGAGATATTGCAAACTATAATCAGTTGGAAACCCAAGATGAGGCTCAAGAAGAAACAGGATGGAAACTTGTTCATGGAGATGTCTTCAGGGCACCAGTCAATTCTGGTTTACTTTGTGTTTACATTGGTACAGGAGTCCAGATCTTTGGGATGACACTGGTAACAATGATTTTTGCTTTGCTGGGGTTCCTCTCTCCATCCAACCGTGGAGGGCTTATGACTGCTATGGTTCTCTTGTGGGTTTTTATGGGCTTATTTGCTGGTTACTCATCAGCACGTTTGTACAAAATGTTCAAAGGCACAGAGTGGAAGAGAAATACCTTGAAAACTGCCTTTATGTTCCCGGGTATACTTTTTGTTATCTTCTTTATACTGAACGCCTTAATTTGGGGAGAGCAATCTTCTGGTGCAGTACCATTTGGAACAATGTTTGCTCTTGTTTTGTTATGGTTTGGTATATCAGTTCCCTTGGCCTTTGTGGGTAGTTACCTAGGCTTCAAAAAGCCAGCCATTGAAGATCCGGTTAAGACAAACAAGATTCCTAGGCAGATACCAGAGCAGGCATGGTACATGAAACCTGTGTTCTCCATACTAATAGGAGGCATTCTTCCGTTTGGGGCTGTCTTCATTGAGCTCTTCTTCATCTTGACATCAATATGGCTGAACCAGTTCTATTACATCTTTGGCTTCCTTTTCATAGTGTTTGTCATCCTATTGATCACTTGCGCTGAGATTACTATAGTGCTGTGCTACTTCCAGTTATGCAGTGAAGATTACCACTGGTGGTGGAGATCTTACCTTACTGCTGGCTCCTCAGCACTGTACCTTTTCCTCTACTCAATTTTCTACTTCTTCACCAAGTTGGAAATCACAAAGTTCGTTTCTGGCATCCTTTACTTTGGGTACATGATCATCATTTCATATGCTTTCTTTGTCTTGACCGGGACTATTGGCTTCTACGCTTGCTTCTGGTTTGTACGGAAAATCTATTCCTCTGTGAAAATTGACTGATCTAAAGATTGCTGAAAAAGGGTGAGCCCTACCATGAAACTTTGGATGAAAAGAGCTGGACTGTGCAGAATCACACTGTGGGAGTTTGTTTCCCGATCTTGTCAAAACATTTTTATTTTGGAGTAGGATAGCACTAAATATGTTGTTATGTTTACAAATATGAAAATTATGAACTTTGTGTACGGGCGTCTATTAGTTTCTACGCGAGAAGTTGAGCCGTGAGTTAGTTGCCATGTCATTATAGTACTAATCAATATATCAACTTTCACTATCACATTCTAAAGTTTGTCAGTTGTTTAAGTTGTTGCTTGTTGCTTGATTACTAGTACTGTGTCAACCCTGCCATGAATGATTTTCAGGTGTATTATCATATGATAGACAGGGTGAAATGTACACAAATTAGTATATATTTTCAGTATACATAGTCTTACTGTATCCATTTTGCGGACTGAATGAAAATGATACCTGATTGATTGTGATTTAGCAGTCTCTTTTAGAGTTTTGAAGAACCTAAACTTTAATCAACACACTTTGAGTGGAACCCCAAAAAATTAGACAATTAATGCGTCATGGCCCATGCCCTTGAATGCTAAAAGATTTCAGCTTTGTTAATATCCCACGGACGCTAAAAGATTATAGTAATTTATATATCCCATAGCTACTAAAGATTTGTTTACAAATGGAGGCACAAGCATACCATTGAAGAAAGGCCTCTGGCACCCGAGATTATAAAACAAGCCTGAAGAATTTACTACAAAATCACCAGAAAGGATGTGATATGCCTGCTTTAAAATGACCAAGTTGTCTTCCATCCACACCAAAGACAATTATTTTCATGGAGCTTCAAATGGCCCCATTATGGAGTGGAGGCACAATGAATGGCTCTTGACAAGTAAAAAGACATTTATCTTTTATTCTGAAAAAAAAATGGATGAAGGGAAGTTTTTATACATTAGCTCTCATGAAAGACAGTTATCTTTTTGTTTGATGTTTTGCCATCGCTTTATAGTTGATCACTAAGGCCATGAGATTCTGCCGTCCTGTATAGTTTATTAGCAGTTGCTGCAATCGGAGTTGATTGAGAAACAGATTCTGCTAATCCTAAGGCAAGCCTCGGATCCTGCCAACATGACAGTTGTAAGGTTGTAGCATATGTTTCAGAGGTGTTGAGATTTCAGGGATATTGAAAACCTTCTGCTGACGCTTCAAAGGGAACTGCAGTAGGGTAGAGTGATTTAGTCATTGTTGGACCCTTAAGTGAGTACATTAGAGCACTTATGGCACTCTGTGACACTACTTCAACTAGTAGATTTAAATCAAGTCCTTCTTTTTCACTGAGAAGTATTCCTTCAGAAAACGACGCCATCATGCTGCAAGCTATCAGAATAAGAATGAAGACAACATAGTTATCATGTGAACCACTGTAAACACAAAAAATAAAGACTGAAACTGGTTAAGAATTTGCAGAACCTTGCCATAATCATATCGACCACAAGTTTCATAGCAGCTCCATTTGCAACATCACCAAGGTAAAACCTTCACTGGATAAATGCATTGACACAGGAGCAGAAATGGTGATTGGATAGTAAGCAAGCTACGTATATAGCTTTTGCTTTTACAAAAAAAAAAAAAAAAGGTAAAATGACTTGGTAGTACAAATACCTTCCCCATGATGTCTAAGAGAGGAGCAACTGCTTCATATAGAGAATTGTCACCTGAAAATTTGAGGCCAATGATTTACTTGCTGACCAAAATAACTATCTTCAGGGTAAATGAATATACTAAATCTTACTAGAGATGGGTGAAAGCTTACCGGCAGAAAGAAATATTACTTGTCCATCTTCCGCTGGCTTTTTGGAGCTTGATACAGGAGCTTACACAGGACATGTAAAAGCTTGACAAAAAATGTCCTCCATTGTCATGCCACAAACGTATATATAAGTCACAGATGTACTTTTATACAAATTTGAAATTAAGTAAAACTGAATCCAAACTTTTACCTTCAAAAACAATGTCCCAGTGTCTATGATATGCGTAATTGCTCGGTACCTGGATATCACAAAGGTTTCTCTGCCAGAATAAGCTTCAGCAATCCAGTCTCAGTCTCTCCAACACCAATTCAAACAACCAACACAGCAAGAAATTTCCAGAAAACCAGAAGAACAGAAATAGAAACAGTAGATTCAATTGTAATCTGAGAAAATACTGTTGTATTGCTGAATTTGATTACAATAATGAAATACAAATTACTGTTCGGTTATATGATTTAACTATTAACTACGCTCAGCAACTCGAAATAGAAAATAACTGAGGAGAAATGAAAATGCTCTCCAAGTACAGACAACTGAATGAACAATGAACTAAGAAAAGATTACAAAAGGGGTATTGTTGATCTTTCGAGAGGATCAACTCTCTCCTCTCTCCTCTCTCCTCTCAAAGTCTACTACTCACTTTCTGATGGATATTCTCCTCTTCCCCTCCGATCCCATATTCCTTTTTGTCCTCTTTCTCTCCAATTGTCTCTCTTGTCTGTGCACAGCCACATTGGAATCCTACTGGAGTGGTCTCTGGTTCAATTTGTCTACCATTTGTCTAACTTCCCTGCTGCCACCCGTCCCAGCTCGGCCTCTTCTTTCTGAGTATTTCCTCTTGCGTAAAACATAAATGTAAGTTCTAACATTTCCCCTCATCGACAGACACATTACCCTCAAGGAGGAATGAAGGAAATAACCGATGGAATACTGTGAAGGATTCCCAGGAATCTTCATGTTCAATAAACTAAAATCTCCAATTCCCCTCTTCCAGAGTATCGATGATTCATAATATATACGGGCTTAATTTCCTTCCCATTTTCTTCAGTAAGACAATCAGGTAAAGGCTGAGAGCACACTGCAAGACCTATCATTTTCTTGAGCTAAGATATACATCCTGGTCCAGATTTTGGATAGACTGCGTGTACGTCAGTACATGCTTAATGTACGGTTCTACATATCCATACTTGGTCATCTCGAAGAGTGATGTCTACCACATCACGTGACGAGCGACTGGTGTGAAGTAGCGAGCTCCCGTAGGATTTTTATAATAAATATTTTCGTAGTGGAGTGAAGTCTTCGACTTCACGGAACGGACTAGAGTTGAGTTTTATACCAAAGTGAGAAGTGTGAACAGTTGAGCTGAAGAGTTCATCTTTGGAGCGCTGCTGGTCTGCTGATGAGTTCAGCTGAGAAGTTCCTCAGAGTCCTTGTTGCTACTGAAAAGAAGTGAACGGACTTAGGATGGAGGCCTGAATGTATGAAGAAGCTGCTGAGTTCAAAGACTGATTTATTTTTGGTGTTACTCAGTTGATGACAAAGCTTGCTAGCCATGGTAAATATTTGGTTACAAGTTTGGTTAAGTTGTAACCAAATGAAATATGTGTTAGGTGTATTTAGTAGGTCTCTTAATTAAGCATGCTTGTATGTATGGTAAACCATACTTTAAACTGATTTTTGTACTTTATTTGATGTATAAATTGCTAGTCATTCAATGAAAGAAAAGCAGGTTTTTTACCAGTAATATTGGCAAAAAATGTAGTCTTTCTCTCCAGCTTAAGTAAAAATGCAGTATGCATAAAACAAAAAATTTTTTTTTAATACAACAATATACTAACAAAGTGGTATCAGAGCTGTGGTTGTTCTTTGCCAATCCAGAATTGATTGAAGCCAAGAGAATCAAGAAGCAAGCTGATTAACTGAAGTTAGAACAGTTGGAGAAGAAGAGAAAGTTATGGCATCTGGCAGTTTCACTAGTGGTGCTGCTCTAGTATTCGCTGGAGAGAACTACCCTATTTGGGCAGTAAAGATGAAGGCATATCTAAGGGCTTTTGATCTATGGGATATGGTTGAAGTAGATAAGCAACCGCCTCCTTTACTAGAAAATCCAACCATGAACCAACTGAAACACCACTCAGAAGAAGTTTCAAAGAGGTATAAAGCCCTTACTTGCATACACTCAGCAGTGACTGATGTCATTTTTGCAAGGATAATGGCATGTGAAACAGCTAAAGAAGCATGGGATGCACTTAAGTTAGAATTCCATGGCAGTGACAAATCAAAGCAAATGCAAATTCTTAACTTGAAAAGGGAATTTGTCTTGCTGAGAATGAAAGAGAATAAAGTTGTCAAAGATTATATAGATAAGTTAAAAAATACTGTTAATCAACTAACCTTGCTTGAGGAAGAGATGATTGATTCAAAGGTGGTTGAGCAAGTTCTTGTGAGCCTTCCAGAAAAATTTGAATCAAAGATCTCTTCTCTGGAAGACTCCAAAGACTTGTCTAAGATAACATTATCTGAACTCTCAAATGCTTTGCAAGCAGTGGAGCAAAGAAAAGCACTAAGGGAAAGTGCTACACTTGAAGGAGCCTTCATAGTAGGGCAAAAAGGAAGGTTTCAGGCTTCCATAAGTTCTAACAGATTACAAACTGGAAAAAAGGATAAGGAAAAGGAGAAAAAGGATAAAACTGAAGGGAAACAGAAAGCAAGAAGAAAGCTTTTACCCTGCTTTCACTGCAAAAAGACAAATCACTCAGAGAAATATTGTTGGTTCAGACCTGGAGTTCAATGTAGGGCTTGCAAGGAGTTTGGACACATTGAAAAAGTGTGCAAAAATAAAGGCAAAGCAACTAAACAATAGTAAGCTCAGCTAGTGGAGGATCACTTGCAAGAGGTGCAGCAACCTAATGAACAACTTTTTATAGTGAATTGTATTAAAGAAAAAACTCAGCCAAAGGTTTGGCTGCTTGACAGTGGCTGCACAACCATATGGCTTCTGATAGGAGTATATTTATAAACTTGGAAGAGAGTAATGTCTCAAGAGTTAGAGTAGGGAATGGAGAAGTAGTGCAAGTTGAAGGAAAGGGCACTGTGGTCATACAATCTCCTTCAGGTGCAAAGTTTATTGATAATGTTTTATATGTTCCACAAATTACACATAATTTGCTTAGCATAGGACAAATGCTGGAACAGAATTATTCTGTGAAGTTAAAAAATAAACAATGCATTGTGTTTAATCAAAAGGAAGAAGAAGTTATGGTGATAGACATGCTAAATAGAAGTTTTCCTTGTGATTTAAGCACTTGTGATACTCAAGCATTTGTGGGAATTGCACTTGAGTCAGAATTATGGCACAAAAGGCTGGGACATTTTCATATCGATGCACTTACAAGCTGCATGAAAAAAAGGCTTGCTATTGGAATGCCAAAAGTGGCAATGACAAGCAACAGTTGTGAAACTTGTCAACTAGGCAAGCAAACCAAGCTGCCATTCCCGCAAACAGTAACTTGGAGAGCTAATGAAAGGCTACAACTAGTTCACAGTGATGTTTATGGACCTATGAACATCAACTCCTTAAATGGAAGCAGGTACTTTCTATTATTCATTGATGACTATAGTAGGATGTGCTGGGTGAATTTTCTTAAATCTAAAGCTATAGTTGTTGAAAAATTTTCTGTTTTTAAGAAGCTTGTTGAGACTGAAGTAGACAGTAAAATCACGAGTATAAGAAGTGATAATGGTGGTGAATTTACTTCATATAATTTTGAGAAAATATGCAGAGAAGAAGGCATAAAGTATTAGGTGACAGCTCCTTATTTTCCACAGCAAAATGAAGTCTGTGAAAGAAAGAATAAGACAGTTTTGGACATAACAAGATACCTGCTGTTTGAGAAGAATATACCTAGAAGTTTTTGGGCAGAGGCTGTGAATACTAGTGTGTATTTACTTACCAGGTTGCCTACCAAAGCCTTGCAAAATCAAACACCTTATGAAGCATGGTTTGGAAGGAAACCAAATATGGAACACTTGAGAGTTTTTGGCAGCTTATGTTGGACTCATATTCCTTCAGTAAAAAGAGATAAACTGAGAGAGAGAGCTGAAGTTGGAATACTAGTAGGATATAGTATAAACTCTAAGGCTTATAGAGTTTATAATCTAGCCACTAGAAAAGTTTCAGTTCATAGAGATGTGAAATTAGATGAGAACCTTCAATAGGACTGGAATGAAATGAAAGCAAAGCAAGATCAATCAACTCAACAGCAACATACTAGAGAAAGAAACACGATCCAACAAGAAGCATTGGACAATGATGATGGAGTTACAGGAAACAAAATGAAAGCCTGGAGGACATTTATTCAAGTTGTAATTGTGTTGAATCTGAGCCAATGATTACTTTGAAGCAGTAAAATCACCAGCTTGGAAGAATGCAATGGAGGAGGAGATGAAGATGATCATAAAGAATGATACATGGAAACTGGTGGACAGACCACATAATAAAAAAGTCATAGGAGTCAAATGGATTTTTAGGACAAAGCTGAATCCATATGGCTCCATTTTCAAACATAAAACATGACTAGTGGCCAAAGGTTTTGCTCAACAGGAGGGAATAGATTTTATTGAGACCTTTGTACCAGTTACAAGGTTTGACACAATAAGATTGCTTATTGCTTTATCAGCCCAAAAAGGTTGGACAATAAACCAATTGGATGTAAAATCTACCTTCCTCAATGGAGAATTGAAGGAAGAAGTTTATGTTGAGCAGTCACCAGGATATGAAAAATCAGATGAAGAAAGCAAGGTATATCTCCTTAAAAAGGCTTTGTATGTCTTGAGACAAGCTCTAAGAACTTGGTACAACAAGAATGATGAATATTTAAGATGCATTGACTTTAAAAAGAGCTTGAGTGATGCCACACTATATGTCAAAGCTAACAAGGCAGAGATTTTAATTGTTTCGTTGTATGTGGATGACTTTTGGGTTATAGGAAGTGGAACTAAATTGCTAGCCAAGTTCAAGCAAGAAATGAAAGAAGCTTTTGAGATGACTGATATTGGTAAGCTGAAATTCTTTCTTGGCATTGAAGTAGATCAAGTGAAGGATGGAACCTTCATATGTCAAGGAAAGTATGCTCAGCAAGTTTTAAAAAGATTTGGCATGGTTAATTACAAAGAGGTAAACAGTCCATTGATTCAAAATCAAAAATTAAGAAAGGAAGATGATGCAAAAAAAATTAATGGTGGAGCATATAAAAGCTTAATTGGCAGTTTGTTATACCTAATAGCAGCTAGACCTGACTTGATGTTTGATGCAAGCTTACTCTTCAGGTTTATGCAAGAGCCTAGTGAATTACATTTACAAGCTGCTAAAAGAGTGCTAAGGTACATAAGGCAGAATCCCAACTTAGGCGTGTTCTATAGTAGGAATAAGAATGTTAAATTAATAGGATATGTTGATAGTGATTGGGGTGGATCGATTGATGATTTGAAAAGCACCTCAGGTTATGCATTCAGCTTAGGATAAGGTATGATATGCTAGAACTCCAAAAAACAAGAGGTGGTGGCACAATCAACAGTTGAAGCAGAGTATGTGGTTGCTGCAACTACTGTAAATCAGGCCATTTGGCTGAGAAAAATACTTGTAGACTTGCAGAAAATCAGTAGGAGCTAACCACCATTTTCTATGACAATAAGTTAGTTGTGGCCATAGCAAAGAATCCAGTATTCCATGGAAGAACAAAACATATAAAAATAAAGTATCATTTCATTAGGCAGGCTGAAAAAGAAGAAGAAGTGAAGCTGATCCATTGCTGTTCAGATAAGCAACTTGCATACTTGTTAACTAAACCCATTGCTGGAGAAAGATTTTAGTTTTTAAAAGAGCAATTGGGTATGGCCAACAAACTTGTCAAGGAGGAGTGAAAAGAAGTGAACAGAATTAGGATGAAGGCCTGAATGTATGAAGAAGCTGATGAGTTCAAAGACTGATTTATTTTTTGTGTTACTCAGTTGATGACAAAGCTTGCTAGCCATGGTAAATATTTGGTTACAAGTTTGGTTAAGTTGTAACCAAATGAAATATGTGTTAGGTGTATTTGGTAGGCCTTTTAATTAAGCATGCTTGTATGTATGGTGAACCATACTCTAAGCTGATTTTTGTACTTTATTTGATGTATAAATTGCTAGTCATTCTGATTTTTGTACTTTATTTGATGTATAAATTGCGAGTCATTCAATGAAAGAAAAGCAGGTTTTTCACCAGCAATATTGGCAAAAAATGCAGTCCTTCTCTCCAGCTTATGTAAAAATGCAGTATGCATGAAACATAAAAAAAATTTTCAATACAACAATATACTTACAACTACCAGTCCTCTTCGGCAAAAAATCTTTCCTCTTTCCTTGTCACTTCGTTCCTTTCATGACAAAATGAGAAATTATTTACTTTCCAAGTGTTAGAACTTGTTCTTTGAGTCCTTACACTTCGGTAAAATGAGTTTTTAAACAACACAGACATATTCTGCCTTCTGAAAGCAATGTTAATAAAATGTCATGGGACACAGCTATCCGGGATAGTTATCCATTACAAGATTATATGATGATTATGAAATTCGGATATGTATTAGGTGCATGCCCATACATGTGCTATGTATACCAGTACATCATAAAAATCAGAGTGTACAACCATAAATATGATATACACATCAATTATATTATAGATAGTCGTGTTTAATTTCTTTATTTTTAACTTTTTACTCACAACTAAGAATCATGTTTGTATGAGAGACATATATACCTTTACTTGTACACTCACCATACTAGTATATAAGTAATGATTCAAACCTCTTGAGACATGTGTTTTATGTGGATAGTACGAGTTTTATCTCAAGAGTAAAGGATAGAGAACTTAGATTATCTTTTCTTGACCACACAAAGATCTGAGAGAGCCATAACATATGTACAAAATCATCAAACATCCTAGGTTTAGTTTATCTATTTGAATAGAGTGTTTTCAAATTCTATTTGAAAATTTTCAAATACATATTCAATTATGCCACCTTTTCAGTGGTCTAATCCCACCCTAACATAAACATCATAATTAAGGTTGAAGGAATTAAAGTTAAATTCTAACAAGTTAAATCTTAATGAGAAAGAGAGTTGGAGCATTGTATTGATTGAATATTTATATTTGGTTGTACCCATAGTTGTAATATCTTTAACGAACTCATTTATCTTCGTGTCATTATCTTTTATGTCAACAAAAGTAATAAATAATGAAAAACAAAAATGTAAATTATATTTAAAACCATAATATTAATTATAAGTCAGTAATAGTATTATCAGTTTGATCTGACAATTAATCTCTAACACAATAAGTAAATCAATAATATCGGTTTCAACAAATTTTTGTATTGATGAAGAATTTGACCATCAATGCTAAAACCTGATTTGGAAGCAAACTGTAGATTATGGAAGACTTAAAACATAATAAGCTAATGAAACTAAACGAGGATAGCAAAATTGATTTCATTTCCAAAGCGCCAAAATGTCCAAATGAGACATTCTATCAATCTTGGGCTTCTTTAAATGTTGCTCCAACTCCAATTTTTGAATAACTAGCCTAAAACTCCTCACTTTTGAAGTCATAAATTCCCAGAAAAGTATCATTAATCAAAATTACAACATCATATACATAATAATCAACCTTTTGGAGAATCAATAATGAATAGTTAACAAAAAAAAAATTCTTTTAAATGCAACATGCATCAACACTTCACCTATGTTATTGTGGCGCCGGTTTTTGCCGCGCCATGCTAAGACAGACTTGCCACTCTTGTTTAACCACCCTAAACGTGGTCAAGAGGAGCGCATAATGGGTTTGTGGCCCATTATGGAGTCTATGGAGTCGCCACCCAGGAATAACCCTGGGAAAATATGCGTCGGTGAAGACGGGCGATTTTATGGATCCCTTGCAGAGGACCCAACCTTCCTCACCGGCCCAATGGTTGGGTTCGGAGAGTCGGGTACGGTGATGGGAAGGTGTTAGGCACCCATGCCGCCCGGCCCGAAGGTCGGCCTCCACTTTTGTGATTTATTTGTTAAACACGTTACCAAGTTTAATTATGTTCCTGTTTTATCACGCGATGCAATACTATTATTAATTACAACCATCAATAGAAAAATAAAATACAAAAAATAAATAAAAAATTACAACCCTTTTCATACACCCCTATACATTGATTCTAATCCTAAACAAGCCTATGAAATAATAAATAAATAAATCCTGCAAAAACAATTTTGTTAGCTAATCCAATAAAATAAGTAAATATATCAAATAAATAAATCCTGCAAAACAAAATTTGGTTAGTTAATTTTAAAAAAATAAAATAAATTAATGAATACCTAAACTATGAAATTTGGTTAGAACAAATTGTGTATATGAAATATAAATAAATGAATAACTACACTAATTAAAGATCTAGCCCAAATAAAAGTAGCCTGCCTAATAAACAAAATGCAGCCCACCTAAAGAAATAAAAAATGCAGCCCAGCCGGCCCGCCCAAGAGAATAAACAGCATGCAGCCCAAATAATAAATAAAAGTGCAGAAACCACCGCAAGCCGCGATTTGAACCCAGGTGCTAAGGGGGATAAGTCTCCCACCTTTCGCCACCAAGGCAAACAATCTCATTCATTTAATATGCATACAGAATACTAAATATACAATATACATGGACGCACACATAAGATATCCTAAGTATAAAATATATTCATGCACAGAATACAAAATATACATTAACACTTTAACACAATACACACATGCATTATATATATATACATAAACATGTAAAATAATAACAAGAAAAAAATAATAAGAATAAAAAAATTAAAATGACACACACAAAAAAAAAATAATAATAATAAAAATAAAATAAAATAAAATAAAAACATAAAAAAATGATAATAATAATATATATATAGTACACAAACTGTATTTTTATAAAATGTAGAACATATAAAATAAATAAATAAATAAATAAAGTAAATATATATATATATATATACACACACATCTTATACACAACACAATATACGTATAAAATATACACAATTCATAAAAATACATAATATGATACACAAAAAAAAAAAAAAAATTATAATATATATACATAAAGTAATGCACAGTATATTTATACAAAAATAAAGTAAATAAAACAATAAAGTATATAATTTATAAAACATCAAATACAAAATATTTTCACACATTACAGATTATGCAGACAATCAACCATTCACATTAAAATAGAGAAAATGAACATATGAATAATGTTTAAAATTGATTAATCAATTTATTTGTAACAATAAAATAAAAATATTAAAGGAAAAAAAAAAAAAAAAGAGAAACTGCGCGCCAGGTTCTTTTCTTGGGCTGGAACTTGGGCTGCCTAATTTATTCTTCTTTTTAGTTTTTATTTTTATCTTTATTTTTTGGGTTTTATTTTTGGTGGGCTTTAGATTTAGGCTTTGGGTTTGGATTGAGTTTATTATTGGTGGGCTTTGGATTTTGGCTTTGGATTTGGATTATTAGTGGCATTTTTATTTTATTATTTTTATTATTATTATTTTGTATTTTATTTTATTATTATTATTATTATTATTATTTTGGTTTTGGCTTTATAGGTTTTTAGGTTTCGGTTTTTGGAATTTTACTCGTCCATTCTCAGCTTAACACTTCAAAAGTTTCGATTTGGATATCCAGGTTTATCATCACTAGGGACGACCCTGTTGGATCCAAAATGGGGTGTCTACAGTTATCACCATAAGATTGTTGATTAAATAATTAAACATCAATGCTTGTTCTAGTAGAAGACAATGGACTAGCTGATAGTGAAACTCTGAGCTTTAATGCAAACTCATTCTACAAGGGAAATAGCTTTGTGTTGAACTTTATGAATCTAAAATGATCTACGACATAAATTTTATTGTAACTTCATTCCAGAAATTGAAATTGTCACAAGGATCAAGTATTGTAGGTATAGCAAAGATCATGTTAATTCAAATCAGTACTTCTCAAACTTTTCAAAGGTTGTAGTAGTCGTACACCTTATGTAACCATCTTTTTTGCCCACATATATTTTTTTTTCAGAATAAAGGATGCAATGAAATCGAAGAGAAATAAAGATTGGTAGTTGGTTACTTACTACCAAAAATCAAGTGATATCATAAAAAACAACCAAAAACTAGCTTAAGGTCTCAATCCGATCCCAGTGATCTGGTCAGAAGCAACACTTGTAGATTACTATCACTTAAAGAAAGATGATAAAAGGCATAATGATAGCATGAAGCACTATAAGCATAAGAAAATTAGAACTTCATCTAGTTAGAACATCTTGTCTCGAACATTTCTTTCCATTCATCGACAAATTAACACACTCAAAAAACTTGCTTCTTAAGTTGAGACCTTTTAACGTATTTTATACTTTTCCACACTTGTATCAACATCTTGCAAATCGTCTTGCACCACTAAATTAATAATATGAGCACAACATCCAAGATAGAAAGGTTCATTATTACCTGTAAGTGTTTTTTCTCACATTCATTGCTCCTTTAACAACTCAATAAAGGTATTATTTGTAGAAATATTGTCCAAAGTTATAGAAAACAATTTGGTTTTAATCCCTTATTCAGTTGGTTGAACATAAATCTTTTCACGTAATGTCATGTTAATGTGAGAATTTGACATAAAATAGAAATTGAGAGCTTTCTTGTGTAATGTGTAATCCTTGTAAAAAATAAAAGTGGACAGTGATGCATAAATACTCAAGATTCTCAACATAATTTCCTTCTTAATATTGCAGTATTTAGAGTTTGACTTTTGATTCAAGATTTATATGAATACCTTTTCTAGCCATCATCTAAGCTACAAAGTTATATGAGGGTTCAAATTATAAAAGTATGAAGAAGAATGAAAAACAGAAGAAGAACCAACATAAAAACTGTGATTAATTTGATATGTTTGCAAGTCATAAAACCCTTGCAAACAATGATAGTGGTCAAGAATGAAAAGGAAATGAAAGCTATAAAACCCTTGGTATTTTCGGTTGATAAAAAATTCAGTCGCCTAAGTCATAACATACTTGGTATGAGCATGTTGAAATTCATGGACGAGCCATCGTTAACAAGCCAAATGGAATTTTCTTCTTCTAGCAATGCCTTAGCCATCTCCAGTGGTCTCTCAAGTTCCCCAAGAAAGCATCAAGGAAGCACCCCAACCATCAATTGAAACCAAAGGATAGCAAGACATGAAGAAGGTTGCTTGCCTTGCCCTCGCCGCAAGGGCCACATTCTGGAAAATGTTGGCACATGAAGTTTGCTGTTCTTGTTGCGACGCCCCTGCAGCCCGCTGCGGCGTCCAATCCCGAATCACTTACGCATGCATGTTAATGTTAGCTTCTTTTCAAGACCTTTTGTTACCTTTTGATCATAATTAGTCAAGGCCTTTTTGGTCATTCTCTTTTCATGTATTTAGTCGCGAGAAAAGGCTTCTCTCTCACTTGTAAGACTTGAGTTTTGATTATCAATTAAAACTTGAAGATTGCTGGTGGTTCGAATCAAACTACTGGAAACCATTCCTTCAAGTAAGTTTTCATCTTGTTTGTGTGAAGAAATCTCAGCTTCCACCTTTCTAGATTGAATCTTTGCATGTTGCCCTCGTGTGTTGCATATTGCATGTTGGGAACTTAGATAGATGGACTATAATCACAATTAAATAAAATTCAAGTATGACTTTATATATATATATATATATCAATTAATTATTATTAGTTGCCCATTAAAAGGAGCATTTCCTTTCTTATGTCGTTCCATGGCTGAACTAGGCAATTGTGACCATAAATTGAATAAGCATTCATTATGCAAGCCAAATATGTTAAAATAAAATACCAACATAAATCCATTCGAATCAACTAAAAATAGCAAAAGTTGAGGCAGAGTTGGGTTTATCCAGGTTTGGCTACAAATCCTATTCCCATAATTTATTCTCACTCGAAAAAGTAGAATTAGCATGAACTACATCAATTACTTATTTTCAGGTAGATTTCTGGGCTACAAAAATATTACTTTTTGGTAATCACCCAGCGCACAACACAAGAACAAATTCGAGTAGATGCAATTTTAATTAAGTAATGGGCACTTAATAGACAAGGCATGCACTCATATTCATTTAAACAAAACTAACACGGAGACAAGGTACGACCATTTCATTCAAGTAACCAATAAAACTAACAGAGATTTCCCTCCTCATTGATCAACACAAGAATGCCAAATCATAAAAAGCACAGAACAAAACCAACCAACAGGGGATTGTTGCAAATTGTTGCAATGGTTGAATGTTTTGGCTTGCTATAAATGGCAAGAGAAACAGAAAGCGGCTCCTGGTAGTTTGGCAAAAACTTCTCAAACAGAGGGCAAGTTTCCAATTTACGCATACCATGACACTCTAATACCATCAACAGAAAACACCACCTTATCAAGTTCATAACTTCAGTCGTATGGCTATCAAGTTCTATTGTCATGAAGAATATTTTACATCAAGTTACAATTCCATGAAAAAAACATTTTATACATCTGAAGCTATGTAGATAGAGATTTGGGAGGATGCTGAAATCAACTTTGTGATGGTTAGTAATTATACATGCCAAAATGCATAAGAACATGGTATGCTACATCCAGGTTCACTGTGTATCAGATCGACTAGTTTCTGCCTTGAAAACCTAGACAGAAAAATCAACAGAAGATGTAAAGACAATTTCTTTCAACTGAACAACCAAAGGAAGTATATAGGCAGCCAAAAAAGGAAAATTTACTGCAATGATGCATAGTTTTAGGTATTAGATATACATACTACATAAAGTGATTCCACAAGTACAGTTAACTAAAGCTGCTAAACAATGTCATCAGCCTGGGGACAATCTCAATCTCCCATTCTTCTGCCTGCATGTCGAAATTTGGGAACAATGTAATTTTTTAAGTAGTGCGAAAATAATATTTGGGATAAAATCAAAATTTTGGTAGCAGATAGGAATTCTTAATAAGCAACAAACCAAAACGAATCCTTCTTCTCTTGTGCTAATAGTTCCTCAAAAGAAATGTCAATAGCTTCTTCTGTGTCTGTGCTTTCTGCCGACTCACTAGATTTGGCCTTCTCCATGGAAGCATGAACTTCAAGCATCTTTAATGAAAGATACGCAGATCGGAATTATGAGAATACATGAGAAAAAGATAATTGCATTTATGCAGACAGAATCAGTCAAGCAATGGTTGAACAAGAGACAAACTTTTGCTCTTTTATGCATAGTATCTTTATGCAAATAAAATGACAAGTCCAGTTTGGAGCTCCTCTCTCACAATCTATGATAGCATTTGCTAGAGCAACATATACAGAAATAAAAAAATATGACAGTGTTCCTTCATGTTGCAATTACAGTTATTCAATATTTACCTGTATGCATATGAACTTATTATAGCATATGAACGTATGCTAAAAGCACATGAAGGCATCCAAAACAAGCAAATCTTAGATTAACAGCCCGCAATCAATTATGATCTCAACTCAAGTGTTTGACTTGTTACCTTCTTGTATGCTGGTGAAAGCTTAAGCTGTCGTTGAAGCCAATTATAGACAAATGCATCGTTCTCTAATATCTTCTGTTCCTTCTCTAGCTTGAATAACTAATGGGATCAATGAAGTTTTAGAAATGACAGATAGACGTGACTCTATTCCACAACTATATCAAATAAATTATAGAAATCACCTGTTGGCAAATACGGTCAATTGATGATCTATCTGCCTTGTTTAACAGAGCCTTTGTTATTGTAAACTTACGATTAATGGCCTCAGACCTGTAATACAAATTTGAAGAATTATCTAAGTTCTGATTCAGGATTCGGCTTGGGGAAGTGAAATTTAGATAAGACTAGTCAATAGATCAGAAATTAATAGAAAACTACAACGTAAAACCTGGGAGAAGATAAAGAAATTTCAAAGTTCAAATGGAAATCTCAAGATAGAAAAGTTGTAGTAAGACGTTGCATAGGTGATAAAAAGCATGTAAACACACTCAATCTAAAACTGACTGGACCTATTAGGTCAAAAAATAAAGTTCTGAACAACGAAACAGCCAAAAAAAAGTTACTCACTGCAATGAGGAAATAGAATATAATAAAGACTAATTGTCACAAATATTAAAAAAAAAAAGATTAAATACATACTTTGCTTTTGGAAAATTATTTATGAACTTACTTGTGCTCTAGGTCATCTTTGGCCTCTATCAAACAATGAGCAAATTCTACCACCTGCATTATAAAAGAAAATAAATTTGTGATGAGAATGTCACACATACATTTCTGCCTCATGCTTGACTGTTGGAGGGAAAATTAAAAATTATAAGCCTGCAAAGTTTCTCTGCTGAATCTAAACTCAGCATGCTACAGATTTTTACCTTGAATAGTCTGATCCAAAACGTTAGGAGACAGCATATTAGATTTTCACTTAATCTCAGCTTTACTCTATCAAGTTTTCAAGTAGATAGTTGTAAGTATTTTAGTTGTAGATCTAACACATTAAAGGCTTTTATCCTATCAGTAGAATGCATTCCAATCTTCCACCTAATATCAGCTTTATATCAGTAAGCCCCAAAGCAACATGATAATCAACCACAAATATGATTTGTATCTACCACATTAAAGGTCAGTCCTATCATTGAACAAAAGGTGCACACCTTTCTCATTAATATTAGTACATGTGAACCAAGAAAAGCAAAACACACATGCATGCACACAAAAAGAAAGAAAACCACTTGAAAGAGAGTAGAACACTCTAGAACAAATTGCAATATCAGCACCACTCCCCAAGCCCTTTACCCTTGTTAGTTAGTAAAGGAGTTCATAGCGTGATCTAAAATCTATGTTATGTTATGACAAAACCATTCCTCCCTGCATCAGCCCATATATGCCACTGGTTTATATTTTACTTTTTTCATCTAAAATTCACACAACAAAACTTCTCTCTACCCGTCCCTTTTGTAATCCAAGTAATTATAACTAACTGCTGCAGTCTATCCCCAACGTTTTACAAAAAAGAAAAACTACTCGTGCTTTATACACATCTAACAAGTCCATTGAGCACCATTCACATGTAATGTAAGCAGCCTTCTTCCAGAGCATTAGACCTTGTAAAAGAAATCCTCCTAAGGTCTCCTTAGCATATGCAATAAATAAAGCTATTACTTACAAAACTGGCATTGTGCACGTCCATTCATAAATTCAACAGTTACAAGGGCATATATGCTTGATCTCTAAATCTATCGTGTCAATCAACCAAGCACTATTAATTATAGCATGAAGGTTTACTTGCACCTCTAATTGTTCAACCACAAGCTCATCTCTATGTGCCATTGACGAGCCATATTATTGTATATGATCAGCTCACCATCGCATCAATAACTCACTCATTATCGGACCCTGGACTTGAAACATATGTTATTGTTTTGCAAATTGTGTTAACAGCCGCTGAGCATGAGCAAGTAATTTCCCAAGGAGGTGCCTTTCTTCACACGCCAAAAAAGAAATATAAAAATAAGGAAAAAAAGAATAAAAAAACGTTTCAAATGAGTATTTGTCTCCAAATCATATAAAGATGACTAAAGCTATTTTTTTAAAGGAAGTTTTAACAAAATAAGTATCTATAAAGGATTCCTAATTACCATTCAAGTTGCCAAAACTTTACAAACAAACCAAACCTAAATTTAAAATAATAATGATGATGGTGATGATGATGATGATAAAACAAACAAACCCAGTTTCCAACCCCTACTAAACTTATAATTTAACTAAAAATAAATAACCAAAAACATAAAATTTACAGAAACTAAAAGAAAATAAAAGAACAAAATCTAACCTGAGCAAGTGTCAACTTTTTGTTTTCATGACACTGAACAAGATTACTATACTGTTGCTTGATCTTCCTCTGAGTTGCACTACCTGATGTTGTAAATGGGTATAAACAAATCAATTTGGGTTTCAAGTTATCCGAATTCGAATTTCTGTTATCTTTTTCCTCACCCTCCTTCTCTTCACCAATACTTTCTTCTTCACCTTTCGAATCCAATTTCTTCTTCTTACTTCTCTTCTTCTTCTTCACTCTCTTACTATCATCCATACCCGACCCTGCAGCGCCACTACTCTTATGCACCTCCTCCTCGTGACCCGACCCGTTCCCGTGAGGATCTCCACACTTTTTCTCGGCAAACAACTTCGCCCATTTGGCAGCAATTTTCGCCGGCAAGATCTCAAGCAACAGCTGTTCCGCCAACTGGTTCTGGTCATTTTCCTGCTCGTGACTGACCGAAGCATTCTTCAAAACTAATGCATACTCCTTCTCCACTTGTTCAAGACGCTCAATTTTCTTGAGGGTAATAATCACACACACAAAGAAAAAGATGGACAAGAACAAGAAAGAAAACACTAAAAGTAAAAACAACATGAGGGCCAAAAGTTACTTGATTTTAACATATATAAATATAAAAATAAAATATTTTTACACAACAGCCATCATCACGATGGCTGTTCCATAGCAGGAGCACCAAAGTGCAGTGGAGGTAGGCAGAGCTCGTTTGTTTATGTTGGAAGTGATATGGCTGTATGAAATGTTTTTGTTTGTGTTGGTTTAAAGTTCTTCAATAAAGGGTGAAAAGGAAGGGGATGGAAATGAAGAAGATGATAATGATGTTATAAAAAGATGAGTTTTGGTGAGTGGTTTGGCTTTGCTAATGGCCGTCGATGGCGGAATGGGAAAGGTGGCGTGGAGAAAGGGGCAAAGCGAAGGTGAAGATTACATACTGCAATTTTCCTTCGACTTTAGTTACAAAAAACGGAGAAATTGGCGCATCAAATAATATAAAATAATGATGTAATTCCATAAAATAAATTAAATAAATAATTATTATATTTGATAAATTAAATAATTAAATATAAAATTATATTTAAATTAAAATTATTAAAAAATATTTTAATATATGTCATATTAATCATAAAATATTATGATAATTTTTTATGTTTAATTAATCTTATAGATAATATAAATAATATTAATTATATTCCATGATTATAAAGTTGACACAAGATTGTGACATACAAATTCACAATAAATACATCTTGTTATAGGGTAGTTAGATAATGACAACTTAAGAAAAATAATTAGATAATCCTTACATTTTAGAAATTATGATTTTAAAAAATAATTTTAATAAAATTTAATCAAAATTAAGTGTTTTTAAATATAAATTAGTAAAAAAAATTATTTCTAAATTAAAATAAAATTCTTTGAAATATTTATTAATTAAAATTTTATATCAATAGTAGTAACTTGATTTAAATAAAAATATTTTTAAAAAATTGGAAATTTAAATTAAAACTTTAACTAAAATTGTATTTAAAAATTTTAAATGCATACAGTTTTAACATTATCACACTATTATTTTGTCATTCATAGTTCATTATATTACTTTATCATGTTATGTCATTACATCACTTTGCATAGACCAAGTCATCTATGTCATACATCTTTGCTCTCTCTTGTCAATAAACCCTTCCAAATTAATATTGGGGTAATTAATTAAAATATCTAAAATTGAAGAGGTGTATACAAAATTACCCAATAGAATAAGGATTAGCATAATTGCCCCAGTATATAAATGATGTTTTGGTCGAGGTTGACCACATTTAAACCTCACCTTGTAAGACCATATGAATTTTACATACAACACAGTGGAGGTAAAATTTAACAATTTTCATGCATGCAGTACCATATATACAACATATATAATCATATGATCTCTTGGATCCACTAGATTTAAAATAATCACGAAAATACTAATATGTTTGTAAGTCCTAAATTATTGACAAATAAAACTAGTAACAAATTTAATAAAGAAATTGCAAGTCCTAATAGACTTGCAAATTCGGTTGGCAATGTTATCGTTATCCAACTTCTAACATTCTTGGTTTAAGTCAAGTGAAACACGAGAAGGAGCAAGGAATTACAAGCACATCCTAAGCAAGCAATAAGAAGCAACATTTGACCATATCTAGCACAATGGGATCATCTTCAACAAGTAACACATTGGATCCTCCAAATGGTCACACAAACAACTCTAAGAGTCATCAATCTACCCAAGATCATCAAGGAAGCACAAAATCTATCCTAGTAAGTGAAGTCTCGACCTAATCAATGAATTCAAGCAAAATTGAACTCACTCCATGCAAAACAAGTCCAAGCTGCCAACTCCATGTGCAAGGAAGTCATTGGAGCCCAATTTCATATTCTGGATGCATCTTTATTCAAATAAGGGACTAATATAGAAGTTACAAATAACAAGTACAAGAGTTCCTTAAAATAAGGAAAGCTAGTAATAAATAAATCCAAGCATGCAAGTTGATATTAGTTAATTAATAGCTTAGTTTTAATAACGCCTTTGTAACATGGTTTAGTTGTATCTAAGCTTTGTTATTCTTGTAATTTTATCATGTCTTGTAATGCCTATAAAAAGGCATTTCTCTCGTGTAACTTTTTTTTTAGGCTTAATGAATATTTTTGAAATAAACTTTAAAGAACTTATAGAATTCTCTCTTGTGTTCAATATTTCCTTTATCCAATTCTTACAAAGGGATTGGTGGTGGACTTGACTCAAATCAATGGATTTTGTTCTTTTATGCTTGAATCATCACTCTTACACCTTTATTTTTCAAGTAAGTTCATTCTAGTTCTTGTGTTGTGTGATAGAAATCTCATGCTTCTACATTTCTTCTCTTGGTCGAAAGTTATGTTGAATATGTAAAAGTTGTTTATGTTGGATTTGTGTGGATATATTAGTGGAGATAGATCATTTAGTATTAGAGTTGTAGGTTGAAGTAGTGAGTGTGTTGTTTGGTGTTAAAATTCAATTTTGAGTTGGATTGAAGTTGGTCGAGGTTTGTGTTGCATTTGGGAGAGGAAATTAGTTAACATTTGTATTCCAAATTGCCTTGGTTTTATCCTTACCTTACCTCACATTTAATGTCTCACTTTTAGCCATACCGTAACATTACACCAAGTGCAAACTTGCCTTCATTTCACTCACCATTTAGTATTAGAGTTGTAGGTTGAAGTAGTGAGTGTGTTGTTTGGTGTTAAAATTCAATTTTGAGTTGGATTAAAGTTGGTCGAGGTTTGTGTTGCATTTGGGAGAGGAAATTAGTTAACATTTGTATTCCAAATTGCCTTGGTTTTATCCTTACCTTACTTCACATTTAATGTCTCACTTTTAGCCATACCATAACATTACACCAAGTGCAAACTTGCCTTCATTTCACTCACCATTTCTACCAAACAAATTCCACCTCACCTTTTATTAAACATTCACTAAACATATGTCATTAGTCTAACAGAACACCACTTAACCTAATTCTTTCATTATCTCCATAATTCACCTTGTACTACACAATTACCTAACGACCCTTAGCCATATTTACCTAAATTTCCTTACACTACAAATTAAGCCCATATCTAATTACAAGCCCATAAACACATCAAACCTATATCTAATTAAACACTTTTAGCCCAAACACTTTGCTACATCCTTCATCATCATCGAAAATACTATTCTTTGAATCAGATTCATTGTTAAAATCACTATTCATAATAGCTTAATTATACCTTTGTCTAGCTTGTTTCTTCAATTTTTTTTACTTACCTTTCACCAAAACAACTATTCAACCTTAGAATTTATTGTTCACCTCTAAATTTATCGTTCATAGAATTAAATTCAACTATTTCCCACCTTTAAACATTTTCTCATACAATTCTACATTAACCAAATTCTAAAATGGCAAGTAGAGATTCATCCCAATCACTCCCATGACCTTAAAAAGTTAAAGACCTAAGGATTAAGAGAGAAATTCTTGACCTCAAAGCCAAAATGAGTGAGAGATTTAGAACCCTTACAAGACTCATCCATGGCAAGTCTCAAGACCTAGCCAAAGTCACTCAAAGCCAAGGTTCCAACAACTAAAACCAAGTAAAAACCCCACCTCACCAAAGGGAACCATCCATATTTCATCACTTAACTCGTCATACCAGTGAAACCCATGAAAGAACCCCATATTACTGACAAAGAACCGTTATTCGATATTCCCCATATAAGAAAAGAATCTCCATTTCTAGTGAGACTTTTAATGAATTCAAAGAGCTTAAGAGGAGGAGAAGAAGAGATGATGATGATGATAAGGGATTAAAAGTCTCAAATTTAGTGAAAGTTTGAACCTTGAAAATTTTGTGGATTAGATATATGATATTGAATGGATTTTTCAATATATGAAGTGTGATGATGAAAAGAAATGTACGGTGGCTACTCTTAAATTTAAGAAGTATACATCGTTATGGTAAGAGAATATGAAACAAGAGAGAGAAATAGAAGGAAAATAAAATGTGCAATCATGGGAAAAGTTAAAAAGAATGCTTAAGAAGAGATTTCTACCCCAAAATCATAAACTTGACCTTTGCTTCAAAATTCATCATTTAAAGCTAAGGGATGGGAAAGTAAAAGATTATATTCAAGAATTTGAAAATTTGAAGATGAGGAGTGATATTCTCAAAGAAAGAGGCATACTATAGCTAGATTTGTGAGAAGTTTGAATAAAGATATAGCTCATAAGGTTGAATTGTAATCCTTCCATTCATTTGCTGATGTATATAAGTTGGTTTTGAATGTAAAGAAACAACTAAAATTCTTGGATTATTCAACTCCTAAGAAGCTTTTTAAGGAAAACACCTATCATTAAGGATCATCATCCTATACCAAGTCATGTGTCCCCTCAAAAGACATTGACAAGTCTAAAAAGGTTGAGCTTAACAAAGAGAAGCCAAAGGTGCAAGATAAAGTTGCCTGAAATGCACTGGAAAATAAAACTATTTCAAATACCATATTTATGGACTTTTTCAAGCAAATTGTCCTAACAAAAGAGTCATGACACTTAAAAAGATTGCAGATGTTAAAGAAATTTGGCAAAGTGATGTTAATGAAAAAGAAAACAAAGCTACAAGTGAAAAGGATGTTACAATCAATCTTGATTAAGGTGAACTCTTGGTACTCAAAAGGGTGTTGCATTCTCAAAAGAATGTTTCTAATGATCAAAGGAAAAATTTGTTTCAAACTTAGTGCACGATTAAGGGTACGCCATGTTTGGTGATAATAGATAGCGGAAGTTACACAAATTAGATTTAAAAACACTTATGAAAAACTTAGCCTTCTGACACTTGACCATGCATGAACTTACAAGTTACAATGGTTAAGCAATAGAGGCACACTTCAAATAAGTAAACAAGTTGTCATTCCTTTCTCCAGTGGTAAGAAGTATATGAATAAAGTTATTTGTGATATGATTCAATGGATGCTTGCAACTTATTACTTAGTAGACCTTGATAAAATGATAGAGAGGTTATATATAGTAGGAGACTAAACACCTATGCCTTCATATTTAACAAGAAAATCATTACTCTTACACTTTTATCATCTAACAAAACACTATCCCAAACACCTTTCAAACCTAATCCACTATAAAAGAACTTTTTGCTAAGTGCAAGCCAAGTTAAGAAAGTAATACATTGATTGCCTTACTTATAATTGAGAAGAATGATGCTCCCAAGGTAGAACTTTCAAGTGAATATGGTAATGTGTTGGCAACATTCAATGTAAGAGATCTTAGTCCATACTTGGAGCATAAGTTGGATTCAAGGGTAAATCCTTTTCAACTTGGAGAGGCTAATATGTTTATAAGTCTTAAACCATTTACAAACTAGACTAGTGGCAAATCTAACGTAGAAATTGCAAGTCTTAACATATTTGAAAATTCAGATGGCAATGTTATCACTCATTTAAGTTCTAACACACTTAGTTCGAGTCAAATGGAACACAAAGAGGAGCAAGGAATTACAAGCACATCTGAAGCAAACAATAAAGAGCAACATTCCGCCATATCAAGCATAATGGGATCATCTTCAACAACCAACACATTGGATCCTCCAAATGGTCATACATGCAACTCTAAGAGCCATCAATCTATCCACGATCATCAAGGAAGCACAAAACCCACCTATGCAAGTGAAGTCTCGGCCTATGCAAGCAATTCAAGCAAAATTGAACTCAATCTATGCAAGACAAGTCCATGCCACCAACTCCATGAGCAAGAAAGCGCTTTGATCCCAATTTCATATTTTAGATGCTCCTTAATTTAAAGAAGGGACTAATATACAAGTCAAGTTCCTTAAAAAAAAAAAAAAAAAACTAGTAATAAATAAATGCATGCATGCAAGTTGATATTAGTTAATTAATAGTTTAGTTTTAATAATACCTTTATAACATGTTTTAGTTGTAATTAAGCTTGGTCAATCTTGTAATTTTATCATGTCTTGAAATGCCTATAAAAAGGCATTTCTCTTTCATGTAGCATTTTTTCTCAGACTTGATGAATATTTTTAAAGTAAACTTTGCAGAACAAGAAGAATTCTCTCTTGTGTTCAATATTTCCTTTATCCAATTCTTGCAAGGGGATTGGTAGTGGACTTGATTCATGTTAGTGGATTATGTTCCTTTATGCTTGAATCATCTCTATTGCACCTTCATTTTTCAAGCAAGTTTATTTTTTTCCTTGTGTTATGTGATAGAATCTCATGCTTCTACATTTCTTCTCTTGGTCGAAAGTTGTGTTGAATATTTGAAGATTGTTTGTATTGAATTTTTGTGTATATTGGTGGAGATAGATCATATGCATAATACAATCAACCAATTGAGAAGTTCATACTAGTGTTCGTGACACCTTTCATTTTTACATGACTAATCTTGATGTCTTTAATAGAATGCTTCTAATGCCAATGTAGGATGGCTTCTTGGTATCCACACAAAGCATAAAATTGAAATGTTAATTATGCAATTGGGCTTGCTAGAATGTGATGCACAACCGTAAAAATATGGTGGACAAACATAGATATTCATATGGGCAAGAGTTTGAAATTTTAAGAATTTGTCTCCTTATATAGGAGACAATAATAGGCCATGTACAAATTGTGCACATGAACATATCTATATCTCATACAATCCATCATGATCTAAATTTTTGGTGAATCGGATAAGATTATAGAAAATTATCCACCCAAGATAATGCATGACTATGCTTGGATCATGCACGATCGTGACTAAACCAAAATATCTATTTGAATTTTATTTGAATCTAATTTGATAAACACCATGGATACTTATCCATCTAGGGTAATGCATAGTCATGCATGACTGTGACTAGGCAAAAGTTTCAAATCCAAGTTACACCTTATCTGATTAGCAAACTCAAAGCAATTCTATTCATACCACATTCTATCAAGATTAACTCAATTTGGTCCATAACTACAATTTGAGTCTAAGCATTCTTTAAGACTCAAAACTATCAATCTAAATATCAGACTCGATTCATCTTGAACAATAATATGCTTTTGAGTCCAAACAACTCTTTTTGTGTGTGACTTATAGGCTCTCTAATAAGTCAACAATGCATAGACTTATGTTAAATCCTTGTTCAACAGCCATTCGAACACTAATTAAGATTGGCTTTTAGCAAAACATTATAGCAAAACATTATGACCAGCTTCTATGATTGTCAACATGTAATTGATAATTTATCAACAATAAAGTTACTTATATAATATAATCATTTCATCATCAAATATTTTTTCGAGGCTAAGACATATTAGTGTCTATCTCATAAACTACTTGATGTCATAGATTGACGACATTCGTATCAACAATTGAATACTATTAATCAAGCAACAAGTCAATCTCACTATGGCCACATATTTAAGTGGTTGTCAATATAGTTAGTGGGCCTATTAAATATATATGCTTTCATATTTGGAATAGGCAAATTCTCTTCAATCCACCATAGCCTTTATATATATCTCGACACGGTCAATCATCACCTTTTTGGCAACTCTTTCTCAAGGATTACGTTGGGCTAATGATAAATTATATTAATCTTTATACAAGATAGTTTGATGACCATAAATCAAAGGACCACATGTACCCTCATTTTTTTTTCTAAAAAAGATATTTCATAAACACTAGAGCAACCATTCATATGATACCCTTTTGGTGGATCAATGTAATAGACACGTCTATGCAACGTGCACCCATGTATATGATACAAGACAAATTTGATAGTATTGTTAACTCATTGTTTCATATTTGATTCAATAACATTATTGATTAAAGTCTCGTTTGATTGGATTTATCAAAGGGGTGTTTGGTTCAAGGTAATATTTGATTATTTTGGTAATATATATATATATATATATATATATATATATATATATATATGTATGTATGTATGTATGTATGTATGTATGTTTTTTATTATTAACATTACTTTATTTGATTGTTAGGTAATAAAGAATTTTCATAATATTTTACTACCAATGTGATGTGTTAGATAATACAAGGTGTAATCTAATTACTATTTCGACCTTAAATATTAAAAGATAATATTAATTATTACAAATTTACCCTCACTTCTTAAATTTGTAAAAAAAAATTCATTCTCTTTGTCAATTAAAATAATAAATAGCTTAACTATCAAATTTAATTAATTCGTTATTTAATAATTTGATAAATTTTTTTAAAAGTTAATTTATTTTATTATTTGACAACATAAAAAAAGTATTAATATATTATTAACTTGAAAAAAAATCTTATAACATTATATCTATATCTATATATATATATATATATATATATATATATATATATATATATAAACAACAACAACAACAACCTAGGATATGTTAATTAAGGCTGTAAATTGAACTCAAAGCTCCATCCCTTAGAAATGTAGAATCTGCTAAATTTGGTATTTTATATACCTTATACTTGTTCTAGATAAATCTCAGCACCATAATTTAACTTGAATTGTATTGGTGTTACAACAACTTTATTTTAGTATGAAATTAATTTCCCTTATTATTACCATATGAACCATTCCTATATTGAACTATTCATTTATCTAGATCAAAATATCCAAATAAATGGATAAATTGTCATTACATTTATTATATGATATGGTACACAAAACAAAAGTATGTTTTATATAATAGACACTTTATAAGGTCAACAAGTCAAGATTATGCCCCAATCAATTACTTAGAACAATGATTTGTGTTCCATAATTCTATTATATTATAAAATTCATGGGCACATTTTTATTATGGTTATAAATAAGTGATCCTATGCCTAAGGGGTAGTTTATTAGTTAGTGGGTTAACCTTCGTATCTCTAAGTTTGAGTCTCTATGATATTAGACTAAAATAAAATTTCATTTTATCTGATGAATATTGATAGAACATAATATTTATTTGAGGTTTTACCTTAACTAATTCGGAAAGACATTCAATTAAAAATGACTCTTTTAATTTAAAATAGATCAAATGAGGCTAAACAAAAGTCAGTTTAAAAAATAGTATACTTAGAATAATTAAATGTCAAATCAATATAGATTGTGTTATATCAACTATGTTACATTGGTTTAATAGTTCTATGTTATAAAAATATTGTTTGTAAAATCATGGACGATAATTATTCTTTGTGTTTATTCATGTTTTAATATTGGCCATCCAAAAAAATGGCTGACATTATAGAAAGGAAGAATTATCCTATGCTACAATAGGAACTAATCTTTATGATTATCTAAATTATTGCACACAATTTAAAATATTTTGGCATTATTCATTATTGTTAGAATAATGAGACATAATTTAACTCTTGCCTTGTATGAAAAACTTAATAAATTTTGAAAATGTAGGATTACACATTTTTAAAAGAATATATGAATTTAGAATTTAAAAAATGATAAATTTAGGAGTTGTTGGTAATCACTAAGTATGGCTTAATTGAAACCCCATCTTAATAAATTTCTTAAGCAAGTTCATAAAAATACCAAATTACTTTATTGATGTCATGTGCTAGGTTTCTGCAGATAAGATACCAATTGCTACTTCATGCTGCCATTGCAGCAAAGGCCCAAGAAGTGGTACAAGGGAATGATGATTTACCTAACAGGGATTTTTTTTTTTTTTTTTTTTTGGGGGTTGTGTCTTTTAACAGACACAAGCAATTAAATTTGAAGAAATTGTAGCAGTTGCTTTTGTCTGTTTTCATGTATATCAGTTAAGGCATTAGCTTCTTCTATAAAATTTCAATCTGATGGGCTGGGTTGCCTTTAGTTTTAGACTTATAGTTTGAATGAAGTGATCAAAGGTCAATTTCTTTTCTAGTACTAGAAATGAAAATGTTGTGAAGCAAGTTGAATGGTTTTAGGAAGATTCCCATATGGTCATATTTGACTTGCATATCCCATATGGTATTTTTTTATTTCCCACTTGTTATTCTAAATCCTTAGCACATGCAGTGCAGATAAATTTATATGCCTTTGACTCTCACCATCTGCCATGTGAGTGAAATGTGACATAAGATATTCTTACAGAACATGAACTAGGAAAGTGCAGGATACACAAATCCTACTTTGTTGATGAATGCATTCCCAATGAATGCCTTCTATATCCCTACAGATTATATAGCTCAAAGCTAACAATATCTGAAAAATGAAACTAGAGTGAATTGGATAAATTCGACACCTTATTACCATTTCAAAGTACTTTCTTACAAGAAAATAGCAATGGAAAAAAATTGCTTTCGAGAAGCATTACAAGGAACATGAAATATATTGTAATTTTTGTAAACCAGAGGCTTTCCATATTCTAAATCTAAAAGATTGGCACATGGACTCATTTAGATCATCTCAATGTGCTCCTTCCATCTCTTATACTTTTGGAATAAAATATGCAGGGCAGCAATTAACAATCCAATTTATATACATAAAGCTTATCCTCAATCACTTTCACAATCTAAACAGGGCTTTCAACCATGTGGTGTGTTGCATATTTGGACAACTTCACCCTGGAAGAAACCAAATCAAATGGTTGGACTGATCTTGGATTTGTAAACTTAGTTTGCCAAAGAATACTAAACCAAAAAAATGCTATATTGTAGGGTATGAAATGGAACCTTCTTTAGTCCATTTCATTAAGTTCAGATGTAGCAGGTCATCAGCTGCAAACAGCTTCAACGGCCAGTTGCTTCATGACACTGGGGCATGGATCTCCACCGAACATTTCAGGAGCTACAGTTACGGTGCACATGTTCTGACCAACACAAAGCTGCAACAAAAAAATCAAAGTCATTAATTAAAATCTCTGGAGAAAATACATAAATGGTGAACATGAGGCAGAAAAGATCAGTTAGCCCTGCAGATACAATTATGCAGAGTATTGAAACTCATGCACAGAAAAGAATGACAAGAAGAATCTAAGCAGTAAGATTTTTCTATGAAGGTAGACAAACATTTATGCCAGAAGGAAACAAAGAAACTTAAGAAACCTGTATCTCAGACTCAATAAACAGGACTTTATTCAAAGCTGAGTTATTTGAATAGATAAGTTCTGCAACTATAAAGATATATTAAGGCATAAGGTAAAAAATATCATGGTCTACCCTTTGGAAAGCATCATAGGAGTGGAAAGCATGACAGCTTCCTTGTCGGTAGCTTCCACAAACCCCTTCTGGTGTTCCAAAGCTAGCAAACTTTATTGATGAGATTTTCTGCCCCGGGCCACACATTAAGTGTGCTTTAGGCCTTAGGGGTTTGTTTACTTTACCAGAGGCTTGCATCTGATAGTTAACAAGGGTAGGCTGCCACTCGTACACATAAGCACATACACTGTCTATTTCTCGTCTAACCAAAGAAATTCCATTCGGATCTCCTCCCCATTCTTCAAACACAACTAAAAGGTTCCCTGTTGGGTTAAGCCATGATCGGGGGACATGATACCTGAAATTATGGGCCAGTTAGTCAAGAAGACATCAACAATTTAATGAACAAACAAGGCGAAATTGACTTTCTTATGAACAAAGCTATAATGCAAAGTAGTTTTCCCTTACCATCTTTGAGATGCCTCTCCACAATTGCTTGCACATTTCTTCTCATTATAAGTTCCAGTATAACTACAATAACCACAATTACCAGATGCCTTATATGCAGGCCAGTAGCGTCCAATACTCTGTCCATTTATCCACACTTGACCTTTACTCATACTACCCATATCTAGAGCTAATGGAGAATTCCCAGCAGGAGCATTGAAGGTAGTCTGGTATTAGGCATAAAGACGTCAATAAGAAACTTGACACTGTTTTGAGATTTTCCTTGTATAAACTAAGTTTAACCTCGTAGAATTATCAAATTAGCTTTGGTTGAGATTTAGAATACTCACTTTGTACCACGTCAGTGGCTGCTTTCGAGTCACAAATGATCCCTGTGCCCACTCAACTGAAGAACTACCACTGAGAGAGTGAAGATTAAGCCTTTCTCCTTCAAGGCCAACCTGATCCAGAACATGCAATTCTATGAAATATCTAGTGTCAGAGCAATAAGAGAAGATACAGTTCAGTGGCTGAAGATAAACCTTGTAGGACCATTTCTGCCATGACAGATCTCTCCTTCCCTCGTTGAGACCATTCAGTGTAACAGGACCAAGAATGCCAGCATTCCATCTCTCAAAATGTGGGCCAACATTCTGAACTCAAAGCACAAGCAACAGAAAGAATATTATATTCAAATCCAAACCGCCATGGATGTTGCTAACAGAAATAAGATGTGTGAAAGAGAGAGACATACCGGGAGACCAACGGCAATGCTTAGAAGTGCAATTTTATTGATTCCAGCTCTCAGTTTCATACCTTTGCTATATGTTAGTTTTGGGAACTCTAGACTCCCATAGGCAGTTCCTGCCAAAAGAAAGAACATTTTAAGACAGTGAAAATGCAGAAGAAAGGGTGATTGAACTAGTAACAAGCAGCACATACCGTAAGACATGATTACCAGAAAAATAAATTTAAACTTCTATAGTATGCTTTACTAGTGCATCAAAAATTTAGTCATGTTCCAATTCACAGACTCAGAGTTTTTACTGAATCCTGAAAGCAGAATTAGGATGGTTCTAGGAGAAATCCTTTAAAAGATGGCCTATCAAGAAATTGTGGGGCCAAGAACACTGTCAAACCAAAACATGCACCCACCTGATAGTTGACCATTGACAAAAACATGCAAAGCATGGCCAGCTGATATGACAGTAAGAACAGGATCATTTCCACCCCTCAAGAATCCCTCATTGGCATCAATCTTAACACTGTAAATGACAGATAAAATAAATAAAAGATGAGAAAACCAATTGTAAACAAGAAGTTTAAATATAAACATATTTAGTTATAAATGCACAAAAAGAGAAAATAATAGAAAGAGGTACTTGTTTATGGTCACTTACTCTGTTGTGTACCACAAATAGTCAGAGAGATCTCTAGTTGCATTAATCTGCTCCAACAACCCAGTCACTGTGAATGAACTGTCATCATATGAGGCTGGTTCTTCATTAAATGCTTGCCAAGAGAATCCTTCATGCATAGGTACAGGAGTCATCTTCATCTGTGAACTTTGGGCACCAACCTAAACAGAGAATTGTTGTAAATGTTAACATCTGGTTCATCATGAAATGCTAAAAATGATCAATGAGTGCTAACTAAACTACAGAAACTCAATTTATCAAAAGTTATTCTCACCCTTGCAGTGTTATAGACAGTGTTCTTGCAATCAGGCAGAATGCTAATAGACCAGGGAGGCAAATTGTAATGTTGATTTCCGAAAGATACTTTTGCAACCAACTCCTGATGGTAGTTAGCAAGGAAAGCAGCACAAGCGCCAGAATTTGATTTGAATACATGAGCCTGTATTCAGGAGTAAGGTTAATTTCCAAAACAATACTACAATTAGAAAGAGGACACATATTAATAATTGGAAAGAGAAGTTGACCTCTTGATAGTTTCCCAGTGGCAGGACAGATGGATTGGCAGATACTAGAGCTGATTCACACAGTTTTATTGCTCTATGCAAATCTTTCAAATGACCCCATTTAGGTTGCCTCAATAGTCCTGGATAAAGGATTAAAACATAGAGATTATTCACACATGCAAAACATTTTAATCATTGCAAATGAAACAATTTAAGTATGGTTCACAAACATATTCAGAAAGGAAAAGACAATCCTAGACACAGATTAATGTGGGAAAACAGTTAATAGTAGAATAATTTAAATGCCTCATTAACAAAGACATATCATTTTTTTAATTGCATGATAACAGAAGATTTCTAGTTTGACGATGGAAGGACTCACCAAAATAACAGGGGACCCTTTTCAATTAGGATACCATTTTGACTAGTAAAATTCTTAACAAAATAATAACCAAAAACAAAGAAACTAAAAAGTGACCTTATGACAATCTGGCCATATCACCAATCCATAAAAGCTGGACCTGAACCAAAAAATTGTGTCTTATCTTACAAAACTAAGCGATTCATAACACGTGTTTATGACTTTAGACTGCTGAAGTGGATAACTTCAGAATATAACAAATCAATCTTTCTGGCATACCATATTCATCAAGAGGAGCATCGTAGTCATAGCTAGTAGCAATGAAAGGACCACCAGCAGTCCGGCCAAAATTTGTTCCCCCATGGTACTGAAAATTCAAAAGCACTAGGTGAAAATTCAATCAACTAGTCAGGAATTTAACTGCTAGGTAAAATTCACCAACCAATTAAATTACCATGTAATAGTTAATAAATGCTCCCCCCTTTTGTATAAATCTTGCAACTGAAAAAGCCAAGTCCTCTATTGGCCTGTGAGGAACTGCTCCTCCAAATTCAGTATACCTTCAGGGAGAATAAAGAAATAGCTGGATTATTAACCCACAAATAACCTGTAGATTATACACTTGTGTTCTAGAACAAGAGGAAAACAAACAAAAAAGGATCCAAGTTACAAAGCATGCAATTTACCAGCCAGTCCAGGCTTCAGTCCACATCTTGGGTTTATAAGCCTTGTTTGGAGAGAAGTAATCGCAATAGAATCCATTGCAGGCATTAATCTGTTGAAATAAAATATAAGCTAAGTACAACACTCAAACACATAACTGGAAGCATAAGCCACAGGGAACAATAATAAAATGACAAGACTTAAGACCTTATGTATTCAGTAGCCTAAAAGCTTAATCAATATGCTTTTGCATAGTCAGGTTAAACATAGTTTATTTGTCTAGATCCCAAAAGCAAGAAAGAAAAAGTACTATTATTAGCATTAACATCCACCAGTGTTGATGGAGGTTGAGACCAGTATGACTTAATAAATAGGGAGGAGACAAGGCCATGTATCTATCATTACAAATCTTCATTGGCAAAAGGGAATAAGATAAAGACAAAGTGTAACAGATATGAGTGAGAAAGCGCAAAGCTGATCCCTGTGAGTGCAAGGAATAATAATAATTAATTTCATCCAAGACCAGCAGGGACACAACAAACTATAAATTAGCAACCCCACTAAGGATGAGAAATATAGCATGAGAACCATCAACACTGTATATGCGACATACCAACAGAGAAATAAAAGATTAAAAAGCTCAGTGATACTTACCACGGGATCAGGTGCATCATCTTGCTTGCACATGACCCACGGGACACCAGTCCCAAGATCCACAGCCATCTTAGCTGCCCATTGGGTGTAAGCTCGACCTGGGGCACCAATTTCGTACTCCATTGGTCCATATTCATTTTCTATCTGTCACAAAAAAAAAAAAAATGTTTTGATATAAAATACACAACCTTATGCTATCAAATAAAGAATAAGAACAAGAAAATATCCATGGGTAATAAGAAAGGTTCAAGACTGGCAAAAACTTAAACATAGTTATGTAACTACCTGGGATAGTATTATCGGACCACCTTGAGTCTCAAACAACCTCTCAGCTTTCATCATATTGACAATCTTGGTTGTAAATTTTTGCATTTGTGCCTTCATTACAGCAATTTAGATACCATATTAAGGACCAAAAACAAAAAAGAAGAAACACATTATTGAAATGAAACATAAACAAAATGCAGTTGTAAGGATGAATAGAGACAAACCTTAAAAGGTCCGTTATCTGTCCTGAAATCAATTCCTGGAATGTATTTGAGCCAGACAGGAAATCCACTGAAATAAATAAGGAAAGTTTTGCTTTGAATTTCCAAAAGTTCAAAATTTGAGTTCCTTCATTTTAATTCTCATAAAATTTGTATTAATTTAAGTTTTACCCAAAGTTCCACTCAGCACAAACATAAGGACCAATTCTGAGATGCACATAAAGGCCTGCTTGCTTCACCAGCTTAATAAACTTCACCAGATCATAATTCCCCCCAAAATAATACTGCAGCCAGAAAAACAAGCAGTCAAGAACCATTAACAAAACTGAAACAAATCTTTACCAGAATAGAAAGTGGAGCTATTTTCATTACTTTGCCAGGTGAAGGCTCATGACCATTCCAAAAAACATAAGTTTGAATCACATCCAAGCCTCCGTCTTTCGCTTTCTGTATAAGATCTGGCCACATCTGCAACAACGAAAAAAGGAACATAATTTACACCAACCCCGATGGTAAAAAAAAAACAGAAAGGAACTTTAAAAACCCATGCTGAAAGCTTTAAGTAAACAAGAAACACCCTTTAGCACATTTACCTCAGGAGAGCTTCTGGGGTAGTGAATGGATCCAGAAATGAGGATTCTCCTCTTGCCATTAATGGTAATAGCCTTAGAGTCATAAGACACAGAGGCTTCAACAGCACTAAAAAGGAGGCTAGAACAACCCAACAAAAGAAGAAACAAAAATGCACTACACATTGCAGGGCTCTCTTTCTTGAAGAACCCCATCATCAACAGCGTATATTTTTAATGAAATGAAGTAAATTAGCCGTCTTTAGGGGTTGCCTGCAACAAAGAAAAAAACTTTTTGTTTGTTATTCCTTCTCTCTTTTACACACTTTATTCTCTGCTTGTTTATGTAAAAGAAAGACAAAGCAGAAGCAACCCAGCTAGCTGTTCCTTCTGGTTCTCTTTCTTTCACTCTTTTTCTTTTGGTTTTTACTCTCTACTAAAGAGTAATAGCAGCGGAGCCTTCAAAGTGCTGGCATCGTTTTAGTTTTTTCCCAAAACACAAGTGCATTATAGCTGCTTTTATAGACTAAATAAATACAGGCTTTGAGAGTTATTGGGACCCATTTTCTTGGATTTGAGCTGACGTGGAATTTTATTCTGATATCATTTATCATAACATGTAATTACATAAATAGTAAAAAAAAAAAAAATCAATTTGGCATAAATGTATATCTATATTTTTGAATAATACAAATATTTCTTATTAATAATTTTTTAAATAAAATTATTTTCTGCGGTCAATATTTATTTTCTTTTTTATGTTAAAATCATTATTCACATGCTATAATATTAATAAAAACTATATTTACACTTACAATATTATTAATATTACTCTATATTTATATATAATTATAAATTTTAATATTTTAGAAATTGATGTAATTTTTAATAAACATTTTAGCATTTCAAAATATTACTGGCTGTTTCATAAAAAAATGTGACAGCAGTACCGGTTCTGTGTTTTTTAAAAAACACAAAGATTCGTAACCTAATCCCGATATGGTCGGCTCCGACATCATCGGCAATGCAAAGACGGTATTTTAACACGCTCCAATATGGCGCGTGCTAAGGGAGAAAATACGAAAAATTTTGAAAAATTTTAATCGGGTAAATTTGTTAAATATTATTAGTATTTATGGTAAATTAATGATTGCAGTCTTCTTCCATTAATCAGACTTTAAAAAAACATGGTTTTCATTGCATTACTATTAATTAAATGGCCAAACCATTATTCCCACCCAAGGTTTCTTTAAATGACAAATTTTTATCTAAAAGTTTTTAAAAAGTTAAATATTTATTCATTAATTAAAATTAGAGATATTTCTATCTATTTGAATAAAAATTAAAAGATTAATTTTATAAAAGTCATTAATGATAACATAATCTTAATATAATATTAAAATAATAATAATAAATTAATAAAATTTTTTAAAATAAAATAAAATTTAAAAAACAACTACTGCCGTTGACAACGATAACCGCTATTAACCTAATTAGTGGTCATTTGATTCCATTGATCGTTGAATATGTCTACCACATAAAATGGTCGAAAATGATTTGTTTCAAATATGGCAGCCATTTTTGGCCTTCACCAATGACTTTGGATCTAGATCTAGCTTTCTTCGTCATTGAAATAATTAGATCCAATCGTCAATAAAACTAGGTGACCATTGGCTATAGTGGTCGCTTTTTAAAATTTTTTACTTTATTTTTATATTTAAAAAATTTTTAATTAATTTTTTATTATTTTAAGATTATTTTATATTAAATTTTATTTCAATATTAATATTATTTATTTTTATGAAAACTATTTTGGTATTTTCAAAGAACAAATGTGGATATTTGGCTTTTTAAAATTTCTTAAGTACAAACTTGTTATTTAACGAAACCTTGGGTGGAAAATAGTCGTTTACCCTAATTAAATCGATTTTATCGAAAAAAAAAATTCTAAATATATTCTATATTAAATAGTTATGATATGACAATAATTGGTTCAATAATAAGATAATTAACTACTAAATTACCACGTTTAAGCTTTGTAAACTTGGCAACCAACATATGGGTATGGGGCATCCAAAAATCCCGACCTCTACCAAATTCTTCATTATGTGCATGGTCATGAAGCAAACTCAAAACTCTAGCACTAGATTTTACTTCAAATTTAAGACATAGTTTAAATTTTAACAATATTTTTTTTTAATATTTATTAAATGGAAGAGCGCCTACCAGAACCAAAGTGCTAATTATGATTCCCGTATTTTGGACCTAACCAATTTAATGACACGGGCAAAGCTTTGTAAAGCAATTGGTGGAAATGGGTTTCAAAAGAGCGAACGAAGCAAGAGAGATGACTCCAAATCAAACAAATATTATGCATGTCAATATATTATATTATTGCCTACCAATTTCCTTTGAGGTTGCTTAGGGTTTAAGAAACATTGGAAGTGCTTCTCGAAGTGTCAAAAGCACTTCCCATAATTCAATAATATTAGAAGTCCATTATTTTACGTTGTGCATGGCGGTTGGGATTTCCTTTATTGTTTAACCTAATTTATATGATTAGTTTTCATGCACATCTTGTTTGAACTAATAAATTTTCTCATTGAAGTTTCCTCATCAACTTCCTGATTAAAGATTTCAGAATAGGAATAATGCATGGACGTTCGAGGATTGTTGCCAACCACTGAGCAATAAGAGAGAAAATGAAGAAAGCTTTCACCTGCAGGAATCAAAAAGGGAATAGATGGTGGGTTTGCTTGCCGGAAGGAGAAAGAGATATAAGAACAACTTTAAAAAATGGTTTTTTTTTTTTCTTTTTTCATATTTGTTGGCATTTCTGTTGAAAGTCCTTCAAATTAAGCAATCAAAAGTATACTAAAAAATAGATTTGCATAATATTTAAGAAAAGGGATTGACTTTTTGCTCATGTGTTAATAGATAGAGAGGAGGTGTCTAATCTTAAAGATTTACACATAATGTTTAAGATATAAATACTGACATAATAGGGCATAAAATAAAATAAATATTTATGAACAAAGCTAAGACCCAAGTGTCAAACATGTTATTACAGAAGAGAATCAAGATTTGAATCCCAATGATGCATAGTTTAATGTTCAATTATTGAGGTGGGTATGGTGCAATTAAGACCTTTATACATAATATATATTTTATTTTAAAGGAAAAACAAAAATCATATACTCTTAAAGATTGATTGAGAGAGAGAGAGAGAGAAAAGGAGAAGCTTATAGTCTATTGTAAGCTTGAATGGTACAAGTGATTTTAGAAAGTGGATAACAATAATAAACAAATCTTGCAAGGGAGAAGTTATATTTAATTATAATTTTAAATTCAATATTGCTTTTGGACTTCAAACAAATACTTCCATGTATGGCAAGAAATCTTCATTTTTACTCCATATAAAATATGATTAATTAATTTGTAATGTGGGTTTTATTAGTTCAAATTAAACAATTTTTTTAAATCCAGTTTTTTATATTCTTACTAACAAATTTCCATAAAATTACAAAATTTAGCCACAATAATAAAGCTTTTGCTAAAACTAGAAAAAATAGAACATATAAAAATAAAAATAAAAATAAAAACACTCTTAGAAGGGTTTTAATATTGCATGAAAAATTAAAATTAAACATATTAATAACAAATAAATAAATAATTGTCTCATTTATTTCACGGATATATGTCTGCATCTTAAGAGCGCGTGAAGTTGAATGGTAGTGGAAGATGTAGCGCTGTCGTTTCACGTGAAGGATTTGATATATTGAAAGCAAAAGAGAGGGGAGTGGTGTAGTAAATCTGCGGCGCAAGTGGACGCGTGTGCGGTTAATATTATTTTAATGTGAAAAGTGAAGTGTCCAATTCAAAACATTTCGAGTGCCCATGTGCATTCCATTAACTAGTAAATGTCGCGCTCTCACCGGTCTACATTTTTTGTGTAGAACATTTTCCCACCTGAGCCTTTGACTCAACACAGACTTTTTCACCATTACATAAAGCCATACCTTTTCCAACCAAATATTGATGATATAAGGCCAAAAATGTACCTCCCTAGTTTGAGTAATAAAAATGGAACACCCACACAAAAGGGTTAAGCTGGAAATTTATTAGAGGCATACAAGATTTTTACTCGTTTGGTATAGTTGATTTAAGTTTGATTAAGTTAAAAAGTAATTACGATTAAATACAAAAAGAGTGATTTAATTTAAGTGAAGGGCTTTTTTTTTTTTTTACAAATTAAACCCAAGTATTGCTTTTTTCTCCTCTCTCAGATTCCAACAGCTCTCTCATTGTCACCACTTTTTCTCTCTTCTTTCCTATCCTTTCTCACCTTCATCAGCTTCTCTCTTGGGTGGGAGATAAAGGGCTCCTTTCTTGCTTGTTACGACATCAAACGAACATTTTAGAGGATGAATTTACAGGTTGGAGGCACAACATTTTTGAAACACTTCAAGCACCAAAGAGAGAGGATTTCAAAGGATACGTCATAATAAAGCTAAACTTTGAATGGAAAGTCTTGGTAAATTTTGGTAGAGAAGGAAAGACTGAGACGCTTGGAAAAGTGGCAAGTGATAGGTCATGTTATATAATAAAGGTGAATTTTATATTGAAATGCTAAACTTTGAATGAGGGGTTAATGGAAAGATTTTAAAGCTAGAAGGGTAACAAGATTTAATGGAGATGTATGGAATTTTTTGAAGTTTTGTGTTTTCTAATGCTACTAGCATGAACTTTGCAAGATTTTAAAGTTATGGAGGGTTTATTAAGATTTAGGGGGTAAATATAAGGCTTTGAAAGTTAGGGGGTATATTAATTTACATGCGAAATGAAAATCTTACCTAATTTTTACAAAATTTTTAAAATTTTATTTATTTTATTCTAATATAAATTACATTACTAATAGATGATTGCTCAAAATGTTAGATATTGTTGTATTAATAAAACACAAAAATTAACAGATAATATTAAAGGATAGTATAACCACATAAACGAGAAAAACCAAGTCTAATACTTTTGTATTTATGTATTGGTTGGATGATTAAGAAACAATTATTGGTATGGTGATTAGAGAAAATAAATAAGTAACACCATATATAGCTAAACATGCAACTTGTCCACATTCTAGATATGGAGTAAAAGTCAGAGCACATTGCAATTTTTAATACAAGGATGATACTATAACATATGGGGAAAATCAAGTATATTTGGACCAATTCATCGTTGTATTGTGTCACACTTGTTTGTAGGGTTATACTTAAATCAAGGTGATTTTGAGTTTGACTCAGTTAATAAAGAGATAACCCCCAAGCCCAAGCTCTGAGCTCAAGTTCAACAAGCTTGAAAAATACATGTTTAAGCTCAAGCTCGAGCTATTCATCAAGCCTTGAGTTTGACTTATATGTGATTATTGTTGTTCATGTAGCAAATTATATAACTAAACTATACTTGAAATCTAAAAGCGCCAAACAATGTTGATTTGAAACTAAAATGAATGGCTTGTGAGTAGCTCATTTTGACTTTCATAAAGCTTAGGCTCGAACTCAAGTCCCTTAATTTTTAGGCTTGAGCTCAAGAAAAAACATGAATTGTTCCCTATCTGTTTGACACAATGAATGGTATTACAGACTAGGAACAATGAATTTAACATCAAAGTTGTTATCCGAGTTAGGTTGATTACCAATAAGATCGTTAGCAACTTGAATCAAGGTGAATTTCAAAGAAATTATAAATCAAACATGAAAATTATTGACTTACATGATCCACTTGCTAATCGTGTCAAAAAGTGGCCATCTAAACCTTAACACACGTTAGACAATTATTGACAAAATTGGTAGTGCAACACCCATAGGTGTGTAGCAAGATTATTTTAGTCATTTTATTGATTTATAAACTGAATTGATATTTGAGTTTGTAGGAAAATGACTAAGTTTGAAAGCATTGTGTAAAATGTTATTGGACGGTTGTGCATGAATGGTGCATGGTTGTTTATGTTATGCCAGATAGATGATATAAATAATATACCATATTAGAAAACTTAAGAGATTAAATGACCATTCATTAAGAATGCACGATTGTTCCAAAAATGATCTAGTTTAAATTATATTTAAGTTACTTGTTTTTATATAATGACCCATTATCCTAAAATGCACCATTTATTAAAATAGATATTTTGTTCTCTTGTAAGCAATTTAAATTCGTGACTTAGATTGTTTCTCTAATGACAAGAATAAGGCTTTTTGACATCAAAATCGTTGACTTAAAAGAGAGGTAAGTAGCAGTTTTAGATTTTATTATGTTAAATGAATTATGTAGGAAATTAGGTTGTCGTTTGATGAAAGTTGTTGGTTTAATGAGTTATATATGCTTAATGGTGGATTGATTATATTTTTTGATAGACTTAAAGTATAAAAAGTATGATTTGCATAGCCATGTTATGAGCAATTGTGTGGATTTAAGATTTTGGATATGTACTTTCATTTCAGCATGAGTTGATGTCATTTTGGGTTGTGTTTTGATTCACTAACAGTTATGATTTTTTTTTTGGAAAAGCTTAGCATAGTTTGATAAATGAAAACACTGCCAAAATGGTCTAAATTCATCATTCTAAACGTGTGCAAACAATCATTTCGAAGGTTGCACGAGGTTGTACCTTTAAATATGAACAAATGCTTGAAGGAACAAATGCTAGCATGAGAGCATGCATGGATATTAGCATGACACTATACATGCCTTTAATTTAGCCTACTCATGAGCGTGCAAGTTCAATACACAGACATGTGTCAAATCTTGATTTTCTTTAGTTTGACCATGAATGGGATAGCATATACAGGATTTTGGTCATATCTTCATTTAAGTCTTGACACATAGTCGTGTGGTCCTGATGTACACGGGTGTGCACGAAAAGTTGACCATAGTCTATATTGACTTGATCTTAACCATACATAGGATATGTTACACGAGATATGTTTGCTTATGTATGATCTCAAGCACTTACATACATTTGTGCATCTACGATGCACGATCGTATATGGTAAATTTGAAAAGAGGCTAAAAGGACAAAGCCTAGTACGAGCAATGTAAATAGAGCTATGACTTAGCACACACCTACAAAATGCACTACACACATTGGTATGTCTTAGGTACACAATCGTATATCTAAACAAAACTTGTAAAATAAAAGTTTATCCTATTTTGGTCAAGAACTAAGTCATGCCTTGGACAAATTAGTATATTTAAACATTTTTTTTTTATCATAAAAACATCCAGAGTCCAACAAAATTGCACATAGATTCCTAATCTAAACAATCTAGCGCTACCATGTGAAATTATAATAAAACCCTATAGCTCATATTTCTATCAATTAATCCTCATTTAATGTATACTAAACTTTCTTTAAAGTTTAGTGCGGAATCTATAAAAAAATTTATTTGGCCCATTTAGCTTATAATATTTTCACAAGCACTTCCAAGTTATATATTATAGGGTTACATGGAAAATCACTATAAAACCCTTTAGCATATACACCAAACTTTCCTTGAAGTTTAACATATATATTGAACTTCATTTTCTTGTCCAAAATTGACTAAATCTACTTAAAACTCACCAAGCTTAACTTAATCTACTAAAAACGCACTTTAAACTTTGTGACTCTTAAACAAAAACACTACTTGATTAGGGTTGGATTCAAGTCAAGCAAGCTTAAGATCGACCCGAAAATGAGTTTGTCTTTCACAAGCCAAAAACAAGCTCGCCTTTTGTGAGCTTGAGTCAAACTTGAGCCTATAAGTCGAGCTTCAATTTATAATGAGTTTGAGCTTGAGTTTTTCACGAGTTTGGTTGGTGAAACTCGTGTATTGATAAAAATCATTTAAATGAACTAAAACGACGTTATTTTGATTAACATGCATAAAAATAAAATCATTTTAAGTATTTTAAATATCTCACGAGTTCAGTCGAGCTGAGTCGAGCTTTAGCTCGACTTAGCCTCAAGCGAGTCGAGTACAAGTTTGGAGGAATCAAACTCGATCAGCTGAGCAGAGCTTAAGCTTGATTTGATTTGAATCCAACCCTATACTTGATCATCTAAACAACTACAAATTTTGTAACCTTTACCTCAAAACTCAAAATACTTACTTTCAAATATACCTAAAATAATATATGGTAATACAACATTTTATAATATATATGTAAAATAATTTCCACAAAATGTGAAAGATAACTGTTTTCCTTAATTCAATGTTGAAATGTGATTATAAATTTTGAAAACAAACTTAATAACCACAAGATAGGGCAACAATTGTAACGAAGTGCAATGTTAAAGTAATATGACTGAAAAAACAAAGGAAATGTCTAAAAAATTACCTTGCAAGGTAGGTTGGTGTCAATTATTTGGATGGAATGTTAACGATACTTAGTTGAAATTTTGAAAATGGTATCTGAAAATTCAATTTATATATGAGACATTTTGGTTAGTTTGTAATTTGTTGACTACATTGGTTTAGTTCTTAAAATCTTGATTAATTTTTATACTCCTAAAAATATATTTATTTTAATTAAAAACCCTTATATTAACCACTTACCAAAATATAAAAAAAAAATTGACTGTCATTATTCATTGAAATTAAAAAATAAAAAAATATTATTTGAAGATGAAAAACTTTTAATATAGGTTGAATGTCACCCAAAGTTTAGCTTAATGACAAGTTGCCACCAATAAAAGTTTTAAAAGTCAAATATCCACCTATTGACTAAAGTCAGAGGGGTATTTTTAAATTAAAATTAAAATTAGATTTTATAAAAATATTAAAATATAAATTTAAAATATTAAAATAATAATAAAATTTTAATAAATTAATAAAAATTTTAAAAAATATTTAGAAAGGAGCCACTGTCGTCGACGGCAGTGGTCGCTTTTAACCTCATCAAGTGGTCGAAAACGACTAATTGATTTTATTGGTAGTCAGATCTGACCATCACGATGACTGAGTTGACTGTAAAAAAAGTGATAGATGTGGCCAAATCTGGTCATCTCAGTTATCAGAGAAGACTGAAAATGGTCAGAATGTTTGATTCTGATGGCTTTCGACCTTCTCTGATGACGGATATTGCCAGATTTGACTATCTCTGTCAGATTTTTGATGACCAGATTTAATAATCTCCACTATCGTGGTGGTCAAATCTAGCCACTAATAGAATCAAGTGGTCATTTGTGATCATCTGGTGAGGATAAAGGTAGCCATCGTCGTCGGTTGCGATAGCTGCTTTTTAATTATTTATTATTATTTTATTTTAAATTTGTTTTTAATATTATTTATATTAAAAATTATTTTAATATTAATATTATTGAATTTTAAAAAGGGTATTTTGGTCTTTTTCTCAATAAAAGAGTGTATACTTGATTTTTAAAACTTTTACCGATGACTTGTCATTAAGCAAAACCTTGGATCACAATATGTCATTTGGTCTTTAATAAATGATAAATTTTTAGTGTAATATTCTAAAGTCAACTACTAATCCCTAATAATATATTAAAAATTTTAAGATTTTTTTTCTTTTTGCTAACAAAGAATTTAGCAGAAATTAATACTTATAATTTTTCGATTGTACAACTCTTTCATTCTATTCGATCTGTCTATCTTTTGGCCTATTCGCAAAACAATTAATTTCTAAATCACCAATCATATTGCGTTGGTAAACTCCGAATAAATATAATGTCTTAATCATGTTTCATCCGATAAAGTTAAGAATTTAATCCTGACACACCTTTTTTATTGGCTTGAACCGTTAGCTATTGGTTGGCAAGAGAAGAACCCAGTATTGCGAAAGTTGAATAGACCTAGCCATTGATGGAAGCTTGGTGGCCTAATTTTGACTTTGATAAGTCCATAATGCTCCCCCATCCCATGCAACTAAAAATTCATAAAATTCCAACCTCTACAGGCTCCAATTAATTTCCCTTAATGTGCAGGGCAACTAACAACAAATTGTCACGGCCAATAAGACCAAAATTGCTTACCCTACAACCAACTAATCCAATTAATACTCTCGTTGTGAGCTTTTATTTTTCCAATTTGATGTGATGGGTTCAATTTTTTTCAACTGAATTTTAAAGAAATAATTTGGTTTCTCTGTGGTAGCTTTTGTCTTACAAAATGTAACAAATCACCACATTAAACTTGTTTAAGTAAAACAAAATGTGTTATGATGACCTCCTCAATGGCATTGTTTAGTGAAGGATTAGAAGCGTTTTATAAATTGACTTTATAACTAATCTTGATGTAAACATTGCTTAGAGGTCTAAATCAACTTTTAATGATTAGGTTTGATTTGGTGAGTTTTTGTGAAAAAAAAAAAAGGTGTTAGTTAAAAATGCTTCCTACCAAAAAGTACATGATATCCCAAATCAACCTTTGTGGTGGCTAGGGTTCAAACTGCAGTGAAGTCAATAACCATTAATTTATCCGATTTGTGGTTGCGGGTCTAGGTGGTCACAGGCCCCTGGGTTTAAACTATCCGATCAGTTAAGATTGACCGACTGGTATGCATAGGGGTTCCTGGGTTATCAAAAAAAAAAAAAACCATTTTACATGTTTTTCAAGTAAACCCCATGAAGTGTTTTCCATTCAACAACAAAGAAGACATTTTTATAATTATTTTAGTCTCTTCTAAGTCTATAAAAATAATTAATATATATATATATAATTATTTCCTGAATCTCAATCTTACAATTGCATTAATCCCAAAAAGGGTAATGTTGTTTTAATCAAATTTAATTATGTTAAACTTCAGAATTAGTCTAAGTGGTGGAAAAAGTGATTTTTGGATAATCAAAAATTTAATTATGGTTTTATTTTAATTTTTGGATATTTTTCTTGAGAGGATAATTGAATATTTGAGACTACTTTGTATGTCATTATATGTCCTTTTATACATGATGAGGTCTTTTCTCTTTTAAAGGAATTGTTTTTTAATAGAAAAATGGGAATTTTTTTTTTCTAAAAATATAAAATAAATAGCTAATTTTGTCTTATATATTTGTTTGGGTATTCCTTTGTTCTGTTTATCTTTGGCAATGTACAATGAAGCCATAGGTAAGGACAGAATCCGCTCATGTCCAGTCTGAAGACCAATATTATGACCGACAGCTTAAAAAATTATATATAATTATTTACTTAATTTATATTTTATATTATTGGAGATTTATAAGTTTGGATAAATTAATTATTTAAAAAAACCTGTATAAAAGGGAAAGAAAGAGATAAAATGGGGTAAATATTTTCCATCACTTTCTTGAGAAAATCCGAATGAATCACATGGTGATGGATGGTGCTGACATTTTTTCATCTTATTCTCTGCTTCTAAAAAGGGCCCCCTTTATTTATTGATTGTTCCTTTTGGTGGGTGTTCCTTTGTCTGAAACTTGGAATCCCATTGGACTGTCAAATCCCCTTTGTCACCGACACTCACAGCTGGTTGCCTATATAAACTTTCCTGCTTCAGGGGCCCTTCTTCTTGCTCTTTAGGACTCACTTGGGCCTGGAATCCAACTTTTATAAAATGTTTTACTTCTTATTGAATTAACAATTTATTTACTTTTGTTTTTAAAGAAATTGATAATATAGAAATTAAATATTTGTTTTCAAATTTATAATATTTTCTTCCATATTCAGCCATATCTATTGAATAGTTCATTATTCCCAGGTAAAATGGACTAAAAATATATGATAAAGATGACACATTGGCAATATATATATGTATAGTAGGACCATATAAAAAGATAGCAAAATTAATTTTGATGTAATAGCAAAAGAGAAGGTGTTTTACTACTTTATGTTGTGGATGAGCATGCCACATACACATTTTGGGTAGGCATTGTTGTCACTTGTCACCACCTTTCTTTTTTCATCTTCATTATCCAATTTTGTTGGGCCTTTTTCTCTCCAATCCAGAGATTTGTTGTCAAAATCCATCCATGCAATTTTAAGTGATTCACAAATTCATCATTTTTTTTAATAAAAAGGGGTTTTTTTTTTTTTTCCCTTTTTCCTTTTTCCCTTTTTAAACCTTTTTGAATTATAAAAATAACTTAATTCAATGAATTAGAAACATGTTGAGATTTTATCTTTTGGGTTGTGGATCCTTCTTTAATTATCCATTGCAATAATGGTCATTTTTCAAGAGAATTTGGTGGGGGTCTAAAATTGAGAATTTATGGGTCCCTTGTAACATTCAAAATTTCAATTATTTGTTCTTTATGTTATGTGATTTTGTGTGTGTGTGTGTGTGTGTGTATATATATATATATCATAACTTTAATATCCAAATTTATTTTCTTTTAGAAAAATGAACCCCAATTTCCTATTTGATCCTCATTATTATAGTCAAGAGAGGGATGCTTATGGGTATTTGACAAAAAACCTAAAAAGCTTGAAATTATTATTAAATTGAAAACAAGTTTTACACGGCTATTTAATAATGATTTTCACTAACTAATTACTTGATTAAGTGTTGGGAAAGCCTTTTCCTTACCAAACTTGAATGGATACATTTAAAATCATAAATTGTCAGGAATAGGGATTATTTTGTGATTGTGTTCAAATCAAACTGTTATTCTTTTGTCAAATGTTTCTTTTCTAAGCTTTCTTTGAAAGTAGGTTCTGAACTTTTTGTTTAGATTATTATGGGTTTCTTATCATCATTTGGTGTCCTCATCAATTCAATTATTGTAAGATTCTTAAATTTCAATTCAACCAATCCCCTGTTTAATATTATTTATCCATCTCATAGAATGTCAAATCCACAAAATTTGACAGCTTATCTAACATCATAAACTGCCCTAATCCATGATGAAGATATTCCACCTATCTTTATTTGACTATGGCCTGCATCCCCTTCTCAGAGTGACCTTAAAAAGTGATTATTGTACTGTATGAATCGGCTTTAAATTCATTTTTGAGTTCTATTTATTGGCAGTTGAGGCCAAAATGCATAATTTGTTCACCTACCACTACCACATTTCAACTTGTAAGACCAACTTAACTGGCATCAACAAATGCCTAATGCTGATGCTGGTTGGGATGGGACCAAACCCATGTTCTTAGCATGGCTGCACCTAGAGAAATGTCACAAGAGCCCTTTGGGTCCACCCATTGCCTCTCCCACACACCTCTCCCTCTTTCTGTCAAGGACAAAACCCATGAAGCATCAAGTACAAAATGGCCTGCAAAAGGATCCTGCTAGGACTTGACTTTAATATCTTTGAAGCAACTCAGGGTCCAGCCTTGCCCCCTTCTCCTCTTGGACCACTGTAACTGTAATGGGTCCAAGCTTTCATTTGCCAGATTACCTTAGGTACCTGTCAATCTTTGAAAAGGGCATCCCTTTCACTATCACAAACAAGAAGACAGTTCTTTAAACTCTCTCAACCTTTTACAGATATTATAACATAAGGAATATTGATTAACCATTAATTAAAATCTCAAAAATCTTGTGTTCCGCACAGAAATTTACTTAAAATTGGATAAACCCCATATGAACGTTTTGATGGTGCTTCTAACTCATCACTAGTGTGAAATGATTTCATTAGAGCAAGCTTCATATGGAGGATGAACATGACACCTCACCTTATCCATTTCTAAAGAGCTAGCAACTGCAAGCTCTTTCTTTCATCACTATTTTTATACATTTTAGATAATAAAAACTATTATTAACGCTTTAATTAACTTGTAATTTTATTGAAAAATGAAGTGAGGTTGTCATTATAAAATTGCCTACAGGGTCGGCAAGTGTAGATAGAAAGAAAAGGGTTTCACTTATCTTAATTTAGGGATTGGATTGCCACACATTCAATAACGTCCTGAATGCGAATCATATCCAAAACTTGAAGACACAAATTGGTCCTACATGATAAAACAATCTTTTTATCGTGACATATACTGTTTTCCTTTATCACCCATTTTATTAAGGATTTTTGTGGATTGAAATTTTACAAGCAACTCCCCTTTTTTGTGGCTATCAAAAGAGCTTCAAACTATAAAAATGGTGATTTTCTAATTAAAACAAAAAAAACAAAATCTGATTTGAAAAATACTTTGCATTATTTGAAAGCAATTTAAAATATTGGAAAATACTTTCTAATTGTCCCGGGAAAACAAATTTTGTAGCTTACCTGCATACCCAGCACACTGCCATAGGCCCAATGCTGAACCCCAAATTGTTAAATGGTTTTGCACAGGGCATCATGGATCCACATAGGTCAGATGCTTACCCAAAAAAAACATTAATGCAGTATTGAACCCCATATTGTGTGTGAATAAATCAAGATTACAGATACATTTATAAACAGAAAATAGTCTTTACGGCAACAAATAGGAACCAAGAAAATTGTTTGATTAAATAAGTCCAGATTCTTTAATGAAACAAAAATACCATTTCCCCACTTGTTGTGTACATAGAGTTTGACAGTTTATATTACAGAATCTATAGTAGTAGTAACATTACTGGCCTCTGATTCTACAAGGCAGGGGTTCCAATAAAACAGTAGTTGGGAAAAATAAAATAGTCAAATATTAGGAATAATAACAACTAAACTCTATCCTCTAAACATACAAGTTTTCCCTCATCTGCATGATATGATGGCCACCAATTTTTTTTTTTTATATTGGTGACCAAGCTCACAGTCCCTCTTCATAAATTAGTTCCATGAGCGACCGCCACTGTAACCTCTCCCACGGTCCCGGTAACCCCCATGCCCTGCTTTCATAAAGAACATGATAAAGAAGAAGATTTTAGTAACTAGGAAAGCATAGGCAAAAATCACACTACAGGTGTCAAAAGTGACCATTTCTTGGATTGGATTAATCATCCATAATTCTTGGAAGCAGAAATTGAAGCACTGTAAACTCATTTGATTACTTAAACATAACATTTGCCATGATAACATAATGCTAATCTAGTTGGGTTTGTACTTCAAGTTCATCAAAAAATACTGAAAAAATTCAACCTATATTGGTTACACATGCATTCTAACCAAAAAAAAATCACTCGTCAACTGGCTAACTGACCTGATGGAGGAGGTGGACCCCGACCCATAGCTGCCAATTCAGGACTGACCTTCTGTCCAGCCTCTTGGAGTATGGTAATCAGTTCCTTGGCAAATCTAGCATTTGCAGCTGTGAAGAAAGTGTATGCCGTTCCCTTTGCCCCAGCTCTTCCAGTTCGACCAATGCGATGAACATAATCCTCAAGAGATCCCGGAAAGTCATAATTTATCACATATTTTACATCCTTGACATCTGCCACAAACCAGAACGATAAGGAATGCAAATGTTAGAGCTGGTCACCCAAAAGTACATAAAAAGTAACAATGAAGCCTAGTTTGACTGGATTGATTGAAAAATATGTGGAGGCCATCCAATAAGATAAAAGAAGGCTTGAATAATGGCACACAAGATGAAGATGCTAAGTTTTTCTTTCAACAAATTTATGTTGGTTGTTAACCCAACTTCATAGTCAAGTTAAAATAAGGGTCCAATAGTAAGATAAAGAACCACCATACAGTAGCATAACGATGACAGACAGCACATACCTAAACCACGAGCTGCAACATCTGTTGCAGTCATTATTGGACTCTTCCCAGCTTTAAACTCTGAGAGGACCCAATCCCTTTCTGCTTGACTTTTATCTCCATGAATTGAGAGAGCAGGCCATCCATCCATGCGAAGCTGCCGGGTAATTTGGTCACAACCTTTCTTAGTATCCATGAAAATCAGTATTCGGCTACCATCCATGATGTCCTCCAGCAACTTTACCAATCTAGAATACAAGATAATCATTCAGAAATAAACAAAGACCAAGTGATGAAAGGAGAAAAATCCAGTAAGAACAAGATTAAGGGTACGGTACTTGTTATATTTCTGGTTCTCAGAAACAATATCGACATGCTGGCGTATTGCATGGTTAGCTTTTAAATCTGGTGAACCAATAATCACCTGAGGTAAGCCAAAGGAAAGATAAATAAGTAAGAGCACTTAGCCAACAATTAAGTGGGAATTCTGAAAAAACAACAGTCTGAAGAATAATCACCACTTAGCAAGATCATGTAGAATAGACATGATCATTATCTCTTAAAAAAGGCCTAAAGACCTTGAAACTAAAAGCCCAGTAACAAAAGAGATGGCATATCATGATTGAAAGTGCATTGATGGTAAAATATGAGCTGAAAACCATTTAAGAGAAGATGTTTCCGAAAAACAGAAGCCCATTGAATACTACTAAAGTTGTAATATATCTTACTTTGTATGGGTTGTAAAGGAACTGCCTAGCAAGTTGCTCAACCTCCTTAGGCCAAGTGGCACTCCAATATAATGTCTGACGATCAGGGCGGATCTGTGCAGAGGGAAACATAAGATTAATATCCATACTAAGGATAGGCAATGGAAATAGATGAATAAGATCAAAAAACATGTCCACGATGGACATTACAACATACTTAGACAAATATAGGGAAGAGAATGTTAGAATGAAAAAGACAAAACCTGAGAAACAATCTTCCGTATTTGAGGCTCAAACCCCATGTCCAGCATCCGATCAGCCTCATCCAAAACAAGGTAAGTTACCCTGCGCAAATTTGTATTGTGTGATTCCAACATATCAATCAACCTCCCAGGTGTAGCAATGACAATTTCAACACCTGAGCCAAAAATCAAATATAATAATGGCATCAACACCCCACAACCATCCCATCAAGTGGAAGAATTACAAAAGAAAATAACTCATACATGAAATTTTAATCAGTCACCTTAAACTAAATTAGACTGTATTAAAGGATGTAACGCAAGAAAATTGCAACCTAAATACAATAACAAGGTCATCTACCTTTTTGAAGATCACGCACTTGAGGTCCCTTGGGAACCCCTCCATAGATGCATGTACTTTTAATCCGTGATGATGAACCAAATTTAGTTGCTTCTTGTTGAATTTGAACAGCAAGTTCACGAGTTGGAGCCAAAACTAGCACAATTGGACCATCTCCTGGAGCTGAAAATATAGAGAAAATAATCACATATATGCCTACCTAATGAAGAAAACATGAAAGGAAAAAAAACATATCAAGATACTTGCTATCCCAGATATTACAAGCTTACCTAAAAAAGGCTGGGCGTTAACATGAATAATTGCAGGTAAAAGATAGGCAAGCGTCTTTCCAGAGCCCGTTTCAGCAATTCCAATAAGATCACGACCCTTCAAAGCCATAGGCCATCCTTGAGATTGTATAGCTGTTGGCTCAACAAAGCCAGCTTTTGTAATTTCTTGCATTACATAATCTGCAGTCAAGCAGGTGCACTCAAATGAATAGTCTTTAAAAAACTAATTCTGTTATCTGACACAGAAACTCTTTAACAATTAAAATTAACTAACTTCTTCTATTACTATTGATAAATTAAAACTTAATCATTATATACCATTAATTAAAATTAATCATTATATACCTTGGAGTAATGATTTTATTTTTATAACTACGAAATACAGATCCCGTATAATGTTGCAATCAGAAATTACAAATACTCTTTTATAAATGGAATGCCAAGAAGACACTGGAAGTGCAAAATTCTTTTAATAACTACTGCTAACAAAAGCATAGCTTTGAACTTATAAACAAAGAACCAACTGTATTCCATTCATCAAAGGTGTAAAAAAGTACACCTGAACTCAACTTGTGTAACATGTACCAGTCACGTTTAGTGTTTGCACTTACAAATGAATAAATACCAACCTAGTGTGTTTGCTTATAGAGTAAAGATAGTAAAGAAAACCATAATCAATAATCACATATTGACAACTGGAATTAGAGCTCATGCCATGTAAAAAAAAAAAAAAAAATGGCAGCTAAATTTAACTTCCCCTTATTCTATAAACAATTTGCAGATACAATTATTAATGAAGACTCACCTGCACACTTCTTCGTAACTTATGCACAAACAGAGAAAAAAAAAGATACACATGACAGAATGTCTCAAAATCAAACAAAAGGTACCTGGAAACCCCATGTCATGGAAACTTTTGACAGGTTTTGGAACATCACGGCCTTCAACAGTAATTTCCCTCTGTTGTCGATACTCCTCCACCTCCCTCTCTGACATTGCAGCCACTGATGATGACTCGACATAGAAGTTCTTCTCAAAAGGAGTCAATCCATCCAAATCTAACTTCCTTGGTGGCTCGGTACTACCGTGCTCGCTCTTGCTTGAAGAGGACCGCACTGAGCTGCCATAGCCCGAAGAGCCACCAAACCCTGAATCACTAAAAAAGCACAACATTCACAAACAATAAATAAAAACCATAAACAGATAGGTCTCTGAAGCTTAACAAAGACAATATTCTTGTAATTAAGTATCAAGATATGTATCTCAACTGTTCCAAGTTTTGCCAAAGGCAATTAAGATAACATACAACAGAAATTTGTTTCAATTAAATCATGCCCCATAATGTACAATTTTGTAATGCTCAGCTGAAGTGCTCTCTCAGATTAAAAAGGCACCTGATCAGCTTTCCCCAGAAGCATGTTTCAAGTAACAAAAAGCACTTGAACTAATTCTAAACAAATCATTGGATATAAACTTTCGCCAAAAGCTCTTAAAACTGCTTTCCTAAAATATATTTTTAATTAGAAGCACTCAAACAACGTTAAACCACCTATCCATAAGGTGTACGCTAGGAAAATAAAGAGAAGCCGGAAATCCTTACCCCAAAATGAGGTGTCACAATCCAACACACTGCCACATTCTGTTATGACATGTGGAGGGCTGTTAGAAGGTGACCAAAAAAAGGGGAAGGACAAGCCAACTATTTGTAGTGAATAGCCAGAGGACGGGGAGAGGAGGATTTGAAAAAAGAAAAGAAAGGCAAAGAAGGCTACTGTTTTGGGAGGATCCAGGCATCTCTTGTTGCCCAGATTCTTATTTCCTTCTTTCGATTACTTAATTTCTTTTCAGTTGTAGCTACTGGTTTTTGTGTATTTGAAGACTGATTCCCTTGACTGTCATTCTGAAATATAAAGAGTTGATTCAGAGTAATCTTACTTGATGTGTTTGTTTTCTTTCTCGTTTGTTGTTAACACTTAGCACAAGATTGAAAGTGGTAATCTATAAATCAAACAAGTTCTCTATCAAACAATATTACAAATACTCTCACACCCATTCAAACTCTGATTCTACAAAAAAGAGAAAAAAAAATTTTCATGATGCACAAATAACAATAAAAACTAATTTTTCAACAAAATTTACCAAATTCCACAGCAGGATCATAAATTAACACTCAAATCCACCGAAACTAATGCAACATTCCAATTCTGTTCACCCTGGGTACAATTGTAGACATAAAACCCCAACAAAAACCCATAATCACTCAAAAAAGATTCATACAAAACAACTGCGAAAGAGATAGGATAAGTGGGTTACCTTCGACGGTCACGATACGAGCTGGAGTCCGACGAGCGGCTATCGTAGCGGCTCATGATGTGTCTCTCTGAGTTGGCACTAAGCTAGAGAAATTATCAGCTGTAATTATTCAAAAACCCGAAAAACAAATCCCTGCCTTTGATTTTATTATGTGTGTTTGAGGGTGAACGGTCGCTTATTTTTGTGAGAGCAAAGAAGTGAAAATAATGAACGCTGGAGGAAGGAGAAAGAAAGTCGTTGTTCTAGGGTGCCTGCTCTAGCACAAGTCGATGAGAAGGTCCAATGACAAGTAAACAAGGGCTGAATAATAATCCATGAAAACCGAAAGAGGGGGTGGGTCTGGGCGGGGGTGTTTGGGTGTGGGGGTGGGGTGGGGTGTAGAGCGTGGAGGGTGTTAGTGATATTATGGGACTTCAAAGGGGTTTTGAGAAATATTATGTAACAATGGGAAAAAGATAGTAAACAAATACTCTGAAAGACATTTCTCATCTAAGTCTCTTTTAAACCCTAAAACTTCAGAGAATGTCCAGCATACTCTGGCATTCTTTCATATTAATGTAACCCTAATCTTTAGATAATATCTAACAGGCCTTGGGATTATTTAATACTAATGGAAAAAAAAAAACCTATGTTATGTGCTCCTTTTTTTTTGCTTTGTTAATTCTTATTTTTGGTGGTTTGCTGTCAATTATTAGGTTTGGAATTTTGTTATTTAGATTCTTATATGTTTTGTAATTTTCTGAGTTTTTTGGTTAAGAACTCGATGTATACTTAGTTTGGATTGGCAAAACCCTCTAATTACGAAGCAACTCACTCTCTTCATTATTTGGGTCAATTTGGGGATTCTACTCTTTTGAATTTTTATTCAATAAATTATTAGAAGTTGAGTTTCCCTCTATTAAAACCAACTCTTGATATCTTTAATCTCTTTGTTTGTTAAATTTTCTCAAAAATAAGAAATAAACACAATAACATACTCAATTACTTGTCTAATGAAAACATCCTAGAGCATTCACTGATGGATTTACATAAGTTTAGAGCTCATCGTAAGGTGATGTGATTAGGGTGTTGTAGAATATTCAACATGCAACATCCTGGAATCAAAGCTAAACGATGTTGGGGTGGTTGAGCAAACAATTAGTGAAGTTTGTTAAGATAGTGACAAATAATGCATCTTATGACGAAGGGAAGTTAGACTGATAAGGGTTGTGACCAGAAAGAAGATATGATGGATTGCTAAAAAAATTAGAAAATTTTCCAATGCATTATTGTGGTACCAAATGGTAAAAGTTAAACATAGGGATTCAATTAGTTCGTAGCTATTTTGATTTGATCGATTTAAGCCTTTCAAGTTTCAGAATTTTTTGGAAAACAAGTAGGGTCCATCAAGGATTATTTATTACATGTAATTCACATCCATATTAGGCACTAGTCGCAGGGTGGTTTGAACATCTGAAATGATGATAACTTGTCCCAAGACATTATCGACAACGATTGACTTGCAAAAAAAATATATAAGGATAAATTTTAAGAAACTTTTTGTGATTAAGGGAATTTATCCTCAAGGGGGAGAGGACTAAGATGATGATTGTGACAATGATAATGATATGAACATAAATAAAGTGAGGAGAGTCCAAAAATTTCTATACTTGCAATTTGTGGGCTAAATGGAAGGCATGGGCAGAAAACACCAATTATTTTCTAAATTTGCAATTGGCTAAAGACTTGAACTTGAAGTAGTGAATCTGTATGTACCCGAAGGTACCTACTATGCTGATCAGACTGATGAACACAGAGATTCAATATCCTGGCCATATGAGTTGAATAGTCTAGCTACTGGCTAGAAAGCTGAATCTAAAATATTGAACAGTCTGACTAGTGTCAGAAAGCTGAATCCCACAGATGCCCCATCGAGTTCACCTATACTCAAACCCGTACATCAGATTCTGAATACTGAAATCTACTGAATTCGGATCCCTTGATCCTCTCTCAAGCTACATGTCATGCTATGGTATGCATATGCAGTTTTATTAACTGAATTTATTCTTATCTGATGTTGATTTAGCCTTAAAATCAATTTCCCATGCTTTATTAATCATTTATTGCTTAATCTAGAAAAGTCTGCTGCTGCACGGGCGTGTGGGCAAGACACACGGGCGTGCAGAGGTCACACACGTGTGTGCCCAGACGCACGGGGTCATGCGCTGGCTGTGCAGCCGGTCGTGCTCCCTTTTGGAATTCTGGGCAAAATTCATGAAAAAGCTGACACACGGCCGTGTTCCTTAGGACACACGGCCGTGTATCTGCATTTCTGGCCGTGCACACAGCGTACACAAGGGCATGCTCTTGGAAAACAAGGGGCACACGGTCGTGCTCATGCAAGCACACGACCGTGTGTCTTGTTCTCCAACAAGAACACATGCTTGGAAATTACACAAATCTCATACCATTTCTCAATCAATCTCAAATCAACTTCTAATATACATTCCCAGCACTTCAATAAGCACATTACAAGCATTCAATTCAACATGCATCATCTATCACAGATTCCACCATGAAAGCATCTTCTTTCTCTCACTAAAGCACACACAAGCAACATGCATGGTTCAAGGGTGGAAATTTATCATCTCATATGACATGTATCATCATATAAACATACACTAAGTTCATCAACATGCAAGAAACTCATTCAAGCATCACAATTCATCAAAGCAAGTTGGGAAAACATAAGGAGAAGTAAGTGAACACTTACCTCTCGCCATAGCTGTTGGAAAGCTTTCTTTCAAACTAATCTCTTGGCTCTCTCACCGGATTGGAAGTTGCTGGAAGCTGAGTTTCCTCTCTAAGGTTGGGAGGAGCTGAAACAAAGAAAAGAAATGATTGAAATGGGTGAGAAATAAACTTAATCTCCCGTCTCTCTCTTTTCTAGGCAACTTGCACGGGCGTGCAAGTCAATATGCATGGGCGTGCAACTCAATATACACTGGCGTGCACATGGGAAAATGAACTTAATTCATTTCCCGAGCTTCGTATGATCAAAATCTCCCTAAAAGAATCATACGAAAGCCATACATGCTCTGAAAACTTACTAACTCACCCCTAAACTCTTCTAGACTCCCAATCTATCTCTGAATTTCATTTCTAACCCCAAAACTCTAACCCTAAGGGCTATTCCAATATAGGATGCTACACGTAGTCATACATAAAAAAAAAGTGCATTCAACACTAAAAAAGTTCAATGAAGAGCATATGAGATTGTTACACTAGAGAGATGAAGACTTAAGCCTTCCTTCCCATTAGTAGTTATGGATTCTCGAGTTTCTAACTTATATACCCTCCCATGAATAACATAGTATACATTATCAAACACATCAGTTAACATTACATGCTAGCACTATTTCAAGAAAATATAACATACTAACAATATCTAGTCATTATACATAAATAAACAATATATACCTTTCCATATTCATTTCACAACAGATTAAAATGATAGTACCAAAATCACAACAATCAGCATTTGTTTTATAACATACATCACTAAACACACACAATGAATGACATAATGTATATCATGAAACACAAACAAGGATGATCAAAACAATATACATTATTAAATAGTAAACAATATCTAATCTATATATATAAATAGTATACACACTTTCATATAAATTGAATGGATGATCAAAACAATATACAACCATTATACAATGAGTATAACGATAGATAACTCAATGTCAATATATAACAGTGTATTTAAACAACTACACACCAACCCAAAATAATATATAACTAGTCTATAAGCTCACCTTTCATATTCATTGATATATTCAATTTTCAATTTTCAATCTTCAACAAAACTCTGCCTTAATAATGAACCCTAATACAATGGACACTAAAATTTTTTAAGAGAATAATAGCAATGTTTAATAAACCCTAAACTAACAAACATTAATGCTTATAGCTTACACAAGTCATGGAAACTCTAAAACCCTAACTTAACGTTTGAAATACATTGAACATAATTCCTCAAAGCGAAACCCTACAAAAGATTCATACATACATAGATACATAGACACACACACACACACACACACACACACACATATATATATATATATATATATATATATATGAAAACAAATGACACAACCCATTACATAATATATGTCTGCAGTATAAACATTTAAAATATTTAAGGCGAAGATTGAACCTCATTTGCGTGAAAATCGAATAGAAGATGCTGCTAGAAAACTTCTCTCAAATGAAAAAACATTGCCAACCAACCTTTACCATTGAAACAACAACAAAATCCTTCAACCAACCTTTGCTATCGAAAATAACTCCTGGAATTTAGAAATAGTTAGCTTTTGTCCTTTTAGTCAACTAACAAGTCATTGTTGTCTTCTTTACTATCATTTAGCTAGCACAATAACCTTACTTTCTCATCAATAATTCCAAAGAACAAAGTTTTTCATAGTTATGTTTAATAAGAAATGAGAAATTGCTTTGCCTTCTTTCATTTAAACCTCACGTGTTAACCTACCATTCGTTTAGAAATTTTATTAATTGATTTTTTTTTGTTTTTATATGTGAAATTACCATCCTAGCCCTCATCTAACTCATTCCTATTAGTTAGAAATTTTAATGGAGATCTGATCATTGATTTTTGCAACTATTGACCATTGCAGATGTAATTAATGTGAATTAATTGTATTTGACGGAACAGATGCACCATCGATTAATGCTTGCCAATTTATTTTATTAGATTTGATGCTTTTAAAAAGTTGCACCATGTGTCACAACTTCACACGGCCACACCTTGCCATTCGTAAAAGTTATCGATTAATTTTTAAATATTTTTCTATGTTTTTTAATTTCAATACCATCCGATAATATTTCATTGGTACTTCGATTATATATGAAATGTTAAAAAAGAAATATTTTTGTCGTCTTTTACAAGTCTTAATTATTGGGCCCACGACTTCTGCAACTGGGCTTTTAACTTTATACAAAATAAGCTTTCTAAACACGAGCTAAATAAATTACCAAAAAAAAAACATGAGCTAAATACCTCTGGGCCCTTCACCTTAACGAATTACATCCAATTTAACTGAAGGCGGGTGGAAGTTTGTCATTAAACGAAACCTTGGGTGGGAACAAATTCTTTGGCCTTTAGGAAATAACCATTCTGAAATTAGCCGTCTTCAAGAATTATCGCAGTATTTTTCCGTAAATTCATCTTCTCTGTTTCACATATCCCCCGGGCCTGCAACGTCACGAACAAAAATGCCGAGTAGTATTCTAAATACAGCCTGTTCAGTTTCTTCACCATTACTAAGATTAAGAGCTTCCTATGACACCCAGCAGAGACTTTCTTACAACCCCAACGCCCCAAGAAAACTCAAGAGCAACAACGCTAACACCAATACTGACACAGCTAAAATTTCGACGCCAACTGTCACTTTAACTACCCCTAAAGACTTCTCAGTTTCTGACCTTCTCAATCGTTCAGTTCAAGGTAGTGGTGTTTAATTTGATTGCCCATTTGTTCTTCTGCTCCAAAACGTAATGAATAGTCTAAAATATTGTGTTTTATGATAATGGTAGTGTTAAATTTGCTGACTTTATACACGTTTGTTGGGGGTTTCTGCTCTCGGTGTTCTGGGTTGTGTTTGGTTATTGAGAAAGTTGAAGAAAGTGAAAGAAAAGTAGGGTTTAAGTTTTGTGTTTTATGGTGTAATTTTTTGTGAAAGAAAGTAAGTTTGACACAATTCGGTTTATATGTGGAAAGAAGAATAAATATTGTGAAAAGATTGGTTTTCCTAATTTAATTATTTACTGGCTTAGTTGTTGAATGAAATTTAAGGCTCATGTAAAAGGTAAAGATTCAAATTTGATTGGGATTTGATGTAGGAGTGGCGGCAAAGGTGGATGAATCTTATTTGGGATATGAGGTGTGGCTGCCAAACCCACCAAAAGTGGAAAAACCTCGGTCGGTATACAATGCAGCTTCACTAGCATATATTGGTGACTGTATATACGAGGTGTGTTATTTTGTATTGTTTTCTATTGAATGAACATCTCATTTTCAATAATGGTAGAAATTTTGATGGAATGCCTTGTTCTCTTTTAGAACAAGCACCGATAGGGATCAAGATATCTCATCTGTGCCCTTTAAAGGTTGGAATGTGATGGATTAGTATTTAGTAAAAGTGGCAATAATTCATGAATATATGGCTTCAAGTTTAAGGCAGTAAATCACCTATATGTGAATCCATCAAATCTTGGTCTTATAGATGCATAGGTGATGCGTTCTTTAGAAAGCAAGTCTACCTTTTCATAGTTTCAGAGAGCATTTGTATTTGAAATAACACTTACAAGGCAGATAGCATGATTTATATTACTTGCTACTAACATAGGTCCTTTTTTTTTTTTTTTTGTGTGATTAAATTTTGACCTTTGCTCATAGCTTACTCAAGTGTTTCTCAAATTGTGCAGCTATATGCTCGCAGGCACTTTTTGTTTCCTCCCTTGAGTATTGAAGAATATAATGACCGTGTAATGGCAGTTGTACGCTGTGAAGCACAAGTATGCTTTAAATTTTATGTTTCTTTCGTGTTGCATGAGTGATGTTGTGGCTTTATAAGTTAAGCTTCCTATAGTTATATTTTTGTGATTCTCCTTTTCAATAGTCTAGTTGTATATTCATCTGTACTTAGCTTTCCTTCCCTAGGGTTACTATGGTTATTATCAGATTAAGTTCATATGTAGCTTCATAGAAAATTCTTGTAGTAGTTCTGCACTGTTATTTGTTGTCTGGATGCATAAAATTCTGAAAGAAAACATGATTAAAGAAAATATGATTAGATTTTTGGTTATGTGTGCATGTTGAAAATTGTATCTTTTGTATTTGCGTTTTCAGGATGCTTTGCTTCAGAAACTTCTTGATGATAAATACTTATCAGCTGAAGAAAGGTTAGTGGCAAGATTTGATTCTCCTCATAGGCTTTTTTTTTTTTTTCGTTTACTTGGACTTTCATCCTTTCAAGAAGTAAGACATGTACAAGTTGACTAACTCTTTGATGCCTTCCTCCTCAAGCTGGAGGTTATACCAAAATCACTCTCACATCTTTCATATACAGTATGGTTAAAATTATAGATTTTGAAAAGCGAACATCCGGTTGAGTCTTCAACATTTATTCATCTTCCAGGTCCATGTTGAAGAAATTTTATGTGCATGTTTATTTCTTATAATTTAGAAGCTTTGTGCTCATGATGATGCCAATTCTTACACTACTTTTAATGCTTAATTCTTCTGTCCTAAGTGTTTGCAAATGATTTTAATGATTAGTAGTCCTATTTTGTTATGGTCATTAGTGACATAAATTTCATTATAAATAATAGAATTATCTGTCAGTTTCAGGATAAAATGTGGAGTGACATTAAAGAAAAACGAATCTTATCATTAGTGTCAACTTTGTCAAATGAGAGAAAACTGCTAAAAACTCTGAATTGGAGTCCACCGGTTATTTATCCTTTATGTATTCTTATATTCTGCTGCTATTGCATCTCTTTTAATGCGAGAAATTATCTTTCAGAACTCTTTTTAAAATGCTGGTAAAATAATACTGATATTTGTTTTGTTCAGTGTTGGCATTTGACTGATAATATTGGATATTATTTACCATAGGGATGTTCTTCGCTGGGGAAAAAATATCATCTCAGCTAAAACACGGACAAAAAAACGAGCTGGTACAGCAGTTTACAATAGAGCATCTTCTCTAGAAACACTAGTCAGTACCCTCTAACCCTTTTTCCTGCAATAGTATTTGTTACATTTAAGAATGCATTAGTTTTCGCTCTTTGCAGTTAAAACTTTATGTCTTAATTGGTTCTTCCACACAGGTTGGTTATCTGTACCTGACAAATGTGAAACGCCTGGAAGAAGTCATGGGAAAGCTGGGATTCTCAACCGGTTCTTCTACTCAGCCAATCTTAGATGAACAAATGGCAAGTTAATTGCCTAGCCATGTTGTTTCTAGTGGCTCACTTGAATATGCAACGGTCCAGTCGATTTGCATGATCTCAACAAAGCGAATCAATATGCAACATGTACTGTGCTATTGTTAAGTCATGCATGAATTGTGCACTAGAGATGAAAGGGAAGCTGGGATTTTAAGTGCTGTTTGCTCGAACTTAATTCATCTGGAATGGTAGATTTTGGGTGTCATCAGTAATATCATTTGGTTCTTACTCAACAGATACTGTACTAAGACAAATTCATCTTTCCCAGTGCTTCAAAGACTCATATTTCTTTTAAAATTCAAAATTAATATTCTCAACTTCCATTGTTAATGACTGAAAAATGATAAATAGCTCAGTATATGAATGCTCAGTTTGACCAAATCATACTACCGAGATCCAAATTAGAACAGCCTTCTATTATAATGAAGTTACACATCCCAGAAATATCTTAAATTAATGCCATTCAATCTAATAAAATCAATGCGAGCTGATTTGATCTCCCATGAAATGTAGTTAGCATCCTCGTTATGGTCGTTGTCAATTGGGTTTGTGAAGCCGTGCAACATTATTGAATAATTTACTACCATCCTAAATTAATTAGAACTTACGGAGAAAATAAGAAAAAACCTTATTATTAGATTGACATGACAAAGACTCTGGATCAAAAACACTTCGTCCTACACAATCAACATCATTCGATGGCATGCCAAACGCTAGAAATTAGCCAAAGGCAAAGTAAAATATTTTTTGATGTATACCGAAACGATAAATTCTCACCTGAACTTCGATGAAATGGCAAATCTTTAGCCTTTGAGTTTGAAGAATCTATTTTTTCACTCATATGTCAAAATCGAATATTAAGTTTAACCGTCAAAATAAAATTTTCGTTGCTTATACATTTAATGGTATAAACAAATTACATTTTCACTATTACTACTTTATATTTATAATTTTTACTTTTCTCTCATCTCTCTTTTTGTCTCAAATTGATTGATGGCAAGTTGATTTCATCTTCAAGTTTGACTGCTTGATTAACTGGCATGATCAAATCTATATCCTCAATTAGGAGTGCAAATTTAATATGTTATCTTCACCTCTTAAAGTTAGAATTAGTCAAGTTTTTTATTATGACATTAATATTATTATTCATAGTAATGAAGTCTAGTATATATAACATGCAACAAAACAATATTATTGGTAATAAATAGTTTTTAATCCTTATACGGTGTTCTGTATGAGGGCTTTTAGTGCATCATTATAAACTTCTTTTTGAAAAGAGAATATAACATGCAATTAAGGGTTTCAAGTATAACGATACAAATAAGAAGAACATGTAATTTCGGAAACACTATCTCCTTTAGGTGGTAGAGAACCCCTTAACTTATTGTTTTCTTTTGTAACAATAAAAAATACACGATAATTGAGAAATCACAACCACTTTTTGGTGAATTAAAAATTTCATGACTAATGTAACCATCTTATGCAACCATCAATTTTAACACATATAATAAACACCTTCAACCAAGAAATCATTTGCATTAAAATTGAAGAATGTCTTTTACGACGAATATAAAAATTTTGTAAGCTTCAATGAATGCTATCACTTTGACAGTTAAATACTTTGATAATTTAAAATAATTTTTATTTGAAAATTTCTTGACATACAACACAATTATCTTTAACAATCTTAATATAATAAATATTGCAACAAATATGTATTATAAGGCAATTTATGAAACCTTATGAGCTACATTTTATAGGGCTTCTTGGTGCATCATTTAGATAAAGAAAATGACATATTATTAGGATCCTAAACACAAGGTTATAATGAAGACCTTCATAACATATGATTTTTGAAAGAAATATCATTTAGGCAAATCAAATTTCTAAACCAATGTTCATCCTCTATATGATCCCAATCATTTCTGGATGTATTGAATCTTTTTTGACTAGTGTATATCTAAAAATTAACCTTACACTTCAAAATTGATGAATGAATTATTACCGATGGAAAAATTTTGTAAACTTCAATTAATGTACCAAACATTCTTCACAACTTACAAATTTGCCCCAATGATATTAAATCTTATGACGTTAATCAAGATTTTATGATGTACGACACTTTATTATCTCTAACAATCTTAATTAAAAAATTGTTGCATCTTAATAAGTGAACAATAATTTTAGCTCAATGTGCTAATGTAGCTACAAACTACAAAGTTGATATTATGAATTCTTCAATCATAATATTAAAAGAGTACAATGCCATAATACTCAATCTAACATTTGATGAGACCCCAAAGATTAAATGACAAATAACCTATAGGGGGTGAATAGGTTATAATAAAAACTTTTGTAAACTTAAAATTTTTTTCTAATTCACTAACTAATCAATCAATGATAAACTCAACAATTAAATCATTCAACACTAGCCAAGCACATAAATGTATAAAGCAAGTAATGATAAAATAAACATGTGCCCGTGCATGGTTGTGCTCTCATTAAAGCCTTTTTCTAATGGTTGAGTTTCTCTTATCGTGCGCACTCATACAGTCATGTGTTTTGCACACATGGTTATGTGTCTTTAGTTTTTTAGTGCTTCAAAATTCCAAGAGCCCACATGATCTTACACACAACACCCACACGATCACCACACAACTAGATTTTTTCATTGAGCATGAGCGTGTGTTGTAGCAGCATGGGTGTGTATCTAGGTAATGACTTTTGCCTTAGCGCGACTAGACTTGCATAAGAGACCTTGGCGGTGTGTCCACATATTTAGACACACATTCGTGCATTTGAAAATTGTACGATTATGTGTCTTTGCTTGGTCATGCATAGACGTTTCATATAACTATCACACATGATCGTATGCCAGACAATTTTGTAAACCTAAAACCTTTGATCCTCTCTTGTCATGATCATTACATGCAAGAGTCTGTAAGATATTTTAACTTAAGTTTTGCATCAATTCAAAACCTAAAGGGGTTTAACAATTTTCTTATTTTTTATTTGATAATAAAACTTATGTTAAAATGCAATAAAGCACAATAACACAAATTTCCAAAAGAATTTCAAATTTGAATACAAAAAAATCATTTCAAACATAATCATTTTAACATACCAACCAATTCTCCCCTTTTTTGTTATAAATCAAAAAGGGATGTTGAAAAGTTTTCATTTAAGCACAAAGAAATTCTCTCCCTCTTTCTATAATAATTTAATCAAGTTACGCACACTTTAAAATTTCAAACTCCTTATTTTTAAATCAATTTAAACTCCCCCTAATTCAGTGATATCAATTGGAAAAAAAAAACATGAACAATTAATAAGAAAACTCCCTATAATTCAAACAATATCATATCATAAACAAGCAAAGAATATCAAACTTTTCATTTCTCACCCTTTTTGTGTGGATACATTCATTAAACTCAACATTTTCATGCATAAAATATGATCTGTAAAACATTTTAGGGAATATTCATAGAGAAATTGAAAAGATTTGAGAAACTGGAAAAATTTATGCAATTTATGTCAAGCATGGTCATGCAAACAAGATGTACGGTCATGTATGTCTTATTATAAAACATGCATGGTTGTGTGTCACTCAAGCATAGTCTCATGACTAGAAAAATGAAGCATGCATTATAATGCTACCTATATGCATAGTTGTGTATAACTTATAAAATCTAGAATTCTGCAGAAAACTGTAGTTTTGACATAGAGGGTCATTCCAAATTTACACCAAAATTATCAAATTTGAGTTTAATTCATTTCAAATCATTCAAAACACTTTAAAAACACATTTTAAATATATTTAACATCAATTAAGACATAATTGGCATATTTGAAACAATTTTTGCAAATTTTGGGGAATTTAGGAAAATAAAACTTTTGATACACAACAATTTGGTCAAAATTCTACAAATACATCAAGTTTGCATCATTTGACCATGGGGGACAACAATATACGAATTCATGTCACTTGATGTCAACCCCATGAAATTTGAAATCAATTTGACATGAATTCCAAATATGCACATGTTGTAATAACACACACACACATACACACACACACCCCTATAGCATACTTGCGTTCCATTCATTCTAATTACTTAACCACACCAAGCAGTAATAGACAATCATTTAATCACAACTATCATAACATGAAAATTATCATCATCATCAATCAAGTACAAAAAAATTAATAAGTTCAGATCTTACTTGAATTGATGACTTCTCTACATCAAATCTTTATCTTTGCTTTTTGATGTAGAAACACAAGAAGGCTCTTTCCTCATCTTTATTGTCTGAGTCCTCCTCACTTAAAATGGCAAAAGCTTTTAGCTTTTATTTCTTCTTCTTCCTTTAAAGACATTTTAGCCAGTATTGCCCTTATTTCCTGCACTCATAACAAATTACAACTTTTTCTTTCTTTTTCTTCTTTTTGCATAAGAGTATATTGAATTTTTTAGAAAGTATCTTTATGTATTCTTCATCCATCAAGCTCTTCTCTTTGGTTGAATGTGCATCATTTTCACTTGAACTTTTTTCAACCTTGAGTATGATGTTCTTCTTCTTTTTCTCTTCCCTTTCGGACATCCACTTCATTTCATGAGTCAAGAGACTCCAATTAGTTCATCTATACCTAACATAGTCAAGTTCTTTGATTCATTGATTACCATCACTTTTATATTCTAAGCTTTCGACAATGATCGTAAAATCTTCTTGACCAATTCAATGTTCTCAAACCTTTTACCCAAACTTCTTGACTCATTTACTAAGTTTGAGAATCACTTGTATATCTCTGTTATATTCTCTTTCTTCTTCATTTTGAATAATTCATATTCTTATAAGAAAGTTTCCATCTTGGACTCTTTCACTTGATTGGTTCCCTCATAAGCCATTTGAAGGATAGTCCAAGTTTAATTTGCTAGTTCACAAGAAGACACATAATTGAATTCCATAGATTTTAAAACATAAAATAGCAAGTTCAATCTTCTAGAGTTTATCAACAAATTTGTATTTAGATTAATGTGAATGCAATCACCCTTATCAATTGTTTTCCAAAGTTTATAGTTAATGAAATGAATGAAAAATTTCATAAGAATTTTTCATTGGCTATAGTTTTCTCCATAAAACAAGGGTGGTCTATTAAAACTATTCTCTTCTTTAAAAACTCATTTTGTAAAAAGATTTACTATCTATTTTTAAAATAGTCTTTGAACTTTTAATATTGTTAGATTTCTAAAAAATCAAGAGCCCAAGCTTTAATACTAATTGATGAAACTCCAAAAACTAAATAACAAATAACCTAAAGGGGGTAAATAGGTTATGATAAAAATATTTGAAAACTTAAAAACTTTTTCCGATTCACTAACCAGTCGATCAGTAATAAGCTCAACAATTAAATAATTCAACACCAACAACACATAAACGTATAAAGCAAGTAAAGATAAAATAAATAGAGTAAGGATAAGAAGTGTTTAGCCAATTTAGAGTGGTTTGAAGTTTCTACTACGTCTACTATTGTAAACAACCCTGCTTGAAGATTTTCTTTCACTATCTTCAATCTGAAAATTATAATAATTTGTGTACAACATATTTTGCCTTTCTTACACTAATTTCTATACAAGGGATTGTGCCCTTGACTTAGTTTTTCCAAAGATTACGTCTCACACTAGTTTCATAGGATTACACCCAAGGGTGTATGGAATTACAAAGAAGAAAGTGTCTTTCAAAGGCAAATAAAAAAGTTATGCTCTAAAAAATACTCTTTCAAATGAAATACAATTGAGTTTAAAGAGAGAATATGAAGAAGAGAAATTAGAGAATAAAGAGTAGATGTTGTATGTTTGATTCTTTAAACCTTTACTCTTCAAATCATCTCTAATTTATAGTATTTGGGAAAAAGTAGTCATTGGAGATGATTTATGAGCCATTTGAATGAATATGGGTAGATGCACAATTATGTGCCCTTCGTGCACGATTGTGCTCTCGTTAAAGTTTACTCTCCAACAATTGTTATGTGCACTCTGTACAGGTGTGTGTTCTCCACACACAGTTATGTGTTTTTAGCTTTTTAGTACTTCTAAATTTCAAGAGCCCACACGATCACCACACGATTAGGTTTTTTTCATTAAGCACAAATGTGTGTTAAAGCAACACAGGCATGTGTATAGGTAATAACTTTTTCCTTCAGTATGACTCATATTGTATGGGAGACCTTCGTGGTGCATCCATATATTTAGTCATATAGTTATGCATTCAAAAATTGCGCAGTCATGTACCTTTGCTACTTCATAAATGGATGTTTTGCAAGACCTAACCATCTCGTGTGTTGCTTTTATATCACACACACGGTTATGTAGTCTAGTCACGCAAGATCGTACACAAGCAATTTCTACAAAAATAAAACCTTTGGTCCTTTCTCTTGTCATGATCATTGCATGCAAGGATTTATTAGATATTTTAACTAGTTTTGTATCAATTTAAAATCTGTAAGGGTCTAACAATATTAAATTTATTTCCAAATGGAGTCAACAATATTCATTCTAACATTAAATTTGTCTCTAAATGAAGTCAACATGGGTAAAACATGTCTTTATGTGGCAGCAAAACTCCTTTATGTGTCACCATGCATTGCTACTTGCCTTTCATGTGCTACCACACACTTTCATGTGTATCATGTGTCATTCACTCACTCTTATGCACGTCGATATGCCATTCATGCCCTTTCATACATTGTAACATGCTCCTAATGCATTTCATGCAACACCTTAGACCTTTCTCTTGCTCTAACATGCCTCACTTATCCTTCATGTGCTCATATGCATCTTAGCAAACCTTCCATGCATACTCACACACATCCAAAACACTTTTTCGTGCTTTCATGCATTACTAATAAACCTTTCATGTACCTTCATAAGCTTTTAAAAGACCTCATATGCTCCTTGGACCATCTTATATCCTTTCACGCTCTATAGGAAGCTCTAACACTCCTTCACACATTGGAAGAATGCAAAAATGCACTTTCATAAGCTAGTAGACAATTTTTACGCTCATGCGCCAGTATAATATCTTTATGCAACATGCTAATAGACATGCTCACACACTAATATGCATTGACTTGTTTGATAGGTCAAGTGGACTGGGTCTGGATTAGGTCAAGTTGATAGCTATTTGAGTCAGTTTTACCTGATCTGACATTGTCCCTTTTGGGTTGACTTGATTTATTGTTGACCTTGGTGACCATTGACTTTTAGGTTATACTAACTTGTTTAACTAAGTGGGTGGGTTATTGGGTTTTCCCAACTTGATTTTAGCTCACAAACAAATGAACCCTAAATTAAAAATATTACAAAATTATTGCCAAAATTTCTTCGATCACTTCTTAGACCTCAAAGCATTAGCAAATATTTTGACTTGAGCATTTGATCTCCCCAGTGGTTTTTTAGGCAAAGCCACTTCATTTTGATTTTTGTTATGATTTCAGTTTGGTTTTATTTCACTTTCAATTCTAAAATACTAGAAAATATTTTGGAAACTTATAATTATGATTTTGAAATCCAATATAAAAAAATTGAAACCCTAGTTGGTGTAACTCTATATAAACTCTAGAACCAAATTGAATAAAATAAAAAAAAAATACCAATTTCAATTTCATAAAACAGATTTTGTAACCTATATGTAGTGGTTTTGATAACAAATTTTGGATTAAACTACGCATATTCTCACAAAAATATATCTCTTCATCCAATTAATCTAAAGTCAATATCTAATATTGATTCATATACAAAAAAGTTATATAATACTAAAATTGATAAACTAGGGAATTGAGACAAACTTGATTGCATTATAGTTAATGCAAAATCAATTTCGAATCTGATTGTTATCAATAGGATGAAACTAGTTTTTCTTTCCCACATGCGTCCAATTAACAATAGTTGGAATCGTTATTTTTATCGTTAGTGTATTAAAAAAGGAAATCTAGCTTCTTTCTATAATTATTTATTAGGTTCTCCTATCACAAACCTAATTAACTTAATACCTCACATTTGTATCATTGTAGCCCATATTTTATCTACAAAGTATATTGCGCATTCACCAAAATTAATTATGATATTATTATAAAATAAATAACTCATAAAACTACATATTTACCTGGATGTGATTAGAACAAAAGAAGATTAATGTTTGCTCATATTTAAGAAATTTTCTAAACGAATATACAATCGGACACATGTTAACAAGGGAATCCTTTTAATTAATTAGTCTTTTATTAAGCATTAGCTACATGTTGGTTATATGTAGTCATGTGATATTCGAGCTTAGTAGTATTAAACGTCTAATCAACCAAAGGGGCTAGAGTCACATCTTTGATTATATCCATGTTACACACCAATATTCAAGGTAGATGGTATCATAATCCTATAATTTTCCATTAGGGTTTACACCATTAGGAAAAGATACAACTTTTATAATATTTTAAAAATTGATATAAATTAGGGAACACATCATACCATATAATATGTAACGATTTTATTAATATGAATTGATATATTTTTTTTAAAAAATAAGATATGTCAAAGGTATAAGAATTTTTTTTTTTAAAACTTTAAAATATTTGTAATATTTTTTAAAATTATGATGCAATGATTAAAATATTTATTACTTAAATAAAACACATACTACAATTATATATATATGGGATACAAAATATTAAAATATCAATTGAACTGGTATGTGGTCACAGGATCCTTTATAACGACTCACTTTCATTTGGTGTCATTCCTCTCCTCAATCCTGACCTGAAAACCACCTTTCATCTTGGCCGTCAAATGCGCCACAAACTCTGGCTCAACAACACCCTCCTGCATCACCGGCACCACCTTGAACCTCTTGAACACCCCACTTACTACTCTCTTCATCTGCAAAAAAGCCATTTCCTTCCCTAAACATATCCTCGGCCCAGCTTGAAACACAGGATATGTGTAAGAATCCCTTCCAACAAAGCTCCAACTGCCATCTTCTTCCCTCTTCAACCACCTCTCTGGCTTGAATTCGCTCCAATCTTTTCCCCACAGCTTCTCCATTCTCCCCATCGCGTACGGATGATACGCCACTCGCATGCCCTTCTTCACCACTGTCCCGTCTGGCAGTACGTCGTCGTTCGCCGCTACCTTGGAGTCTACAGGTACTGGTGGGTAGAATCTCATGCTTTCGCAGAGTGATGCGTGTGTGTACACCATATCTTTTATGTCCTCATAAACTGGCTCTGATTTTTCTTTAATTTCGTTGAGAATTTGTTTTTCGGCTTCAGGGTGTTTTGAGATCAGCAAGAAGAACCACGTCAAAGCAGCAGATGTGGTGTCTCGTCCAGCGAGTGTGAAGCTGATGACTATATCAGTGACAAAGTCATCGTCGTATAGGCCTGAGCTCAAGAATCGCGTCAAAAGATCCATGGACTCATCAGGGTTCTGTTTCTTTTCTTTTATGATGTTCTTTGAAAATTCTTTCACTTCAGAAATTGCAAGTTTTAGACGCCTTTCAGAGCCAACATTGAGAAGCCGTTTAGCCTTCCAGATTATAGGTAAAGCCACTTGAAATCTTTCGCTGCTTATTTTAACACTCTCGTCGAAAGCTTGTGCGAACTTGGCTTTGGGAAAAGATGGCAACAGATATTCAGGATCGTACCCAAAAGCGATCCTGCATATATTATCAAAAGCAAATCGTTGAAGAACATCTTGAAAATCGAGCACTTGTTTATTTGCAGCCGCCGTTTCAAGAACGGGAATAAGGCGATCGGAGAGTTCCGTTTCAACGACGGTTTCAACAAATTTTCGGAGGGATTTGGTATTAAACTCGTGACTTGAAATCTGTCTTTGAAACTTCCATTGTTCGCCGTCAATATTGAAAATACCATGACCTAAAAAGTCGGAAAGAGTTGTTCCAAATCCAGCGCCTTTTGGGTAATTGTAAAACTTGGTTTTGAGTATGTGCTGGACATTGGCTGGATTGGCTGTGAGGATAGAGACCTGGCCTCCTAACCTACGCAAGGTAAATGTTGCAGACGGAACATTTTGAAGAATTCTAGTTACCCACTGGAGTAGCTGGTGTCTGTTGGCTCGAAATGAGAAAAAAGAGCCCACTATTGGGTAGCATCTTGGAAGAATCACATTACTGGAAGGATATGATGATGATAATGATGACGAACCCTTTGTTTTGGAGCTTCTGGTTCTGGTGATGAGGAAGAAAACGAGCGAAGTGAAAATCAGGAGGAGCAATGAAGTTACAAGATCAAGCGACATGGCTGATAAAAGATTGAGTTTAATTAGATGCGAAGGAAAAGACAGGAAGTTGTTTGCTCATAAATTGGAAGAAGAAAGTCCGTATGGTTGGGTTTTTATAAGATGAAGTCTCCTCTTGGTTATGTTATTTGTCAAAAGAAATGGCCTTACGAATAGACATCTCAATCTCATGTCATGGCTTATGATGATGTTTCCAGTTTTCATTTGCAAACTAATCTGCATATTCAAATTGACCAATCCGAAAACTAGAAGTAAACTTAATTGAAAGTGAAATGGAATCTGGGCTCTCAACATGGTTTCCACTTTATTTTCTAGAAAATATAACCAAGCGACGCATGCAATATCGTCATCTCCCTGCCCATTGTCATTTGAAGCTTCCATTTTGACCGGTCTCCTATATTTGTCAAAACTTTAATTGAATCTAACCCCTTGACGGTGGAGAGTGGCTCCCACTTTTTCAACTTCTCGAGACCGAGGGAAGTTTTAAAAGTTAGTGTATTGAATTTTCTTGTCCATATTTCATCCTCAATGGAACGAAATATTTAATACTTGCTCAATTTTGTATAGAAAGCATTACTTGATGCAAAAATATTTTGCCCTAATAGTTTTTTGGGGATTTTGCTCATACTAACTCTATTAGAATTACTCTCTTTACAATAGTTTCAAGAGATTTCGCTCTCATACTAAATTCATGAGATTGGATACAATTGTTTGTGAAGAAAAATATAAGATGAAAATACTTTTTAAAGACAGATAACATAGTTAGGCTCACAAATTTTTCTCTCAAAAGAATGTAAAACAAGGTTTTCTAAACCCTCAATCTTCAAATTAGCTTGCCTATATAAGATTTGGAGAAAACTAGCCGTTACAATTGATTTGAGTGCTATCAAAACAAATCTAAATAAATGCATAGTTGAACTCTTTTGATGCACTATTGTGCTATCTGTAGACACCCCATTTTGGACCAAACAGGGTTATCCTAGATGATGAAAAACCTAAAAATTGATTTGAAGTTTTTAAGGTGTCAAGTTGAGAATAAACGAGCAAAAAGCCAAAACTGAAACCTTTAGGCCAATAATAATCACCTAAATAAATAAAAGCCCAGCCCAAGTTCACTAAAAATTAAAAAAAAACAAAACCCTAAACCCTAGCCCATTCAAAAATACCTAAAAACCCAAACCCAAACCCAAGAAGCCCACTAATAAAAAAAAAAAAATCCAAAATAGGCAAGCAGCAACATTCTTCTTTATCAATTATTTATTCTGTTTATCTCCTTTTTATTTGCCACTTTTTCCGTGCCAACTATAACTTAAATATTTGTCTTCCTTGCCCAGCTTTCCATGCCTGCATGCTTATCCCACCGTATTTGGTTATTTGCAATCCTTATCTGACCCAGGATCAAAGGAATTAATTTCCCCAATCACAGCCAAATTGAGGGAAATTAATCCCTTGACTCAAGGGCCTTCTTATAATATAAAAGGATGGCATTTTTAGAAAAAAGGGAGGGGAGGAAAAAAAAAAAAAAAAAAAAAAAAAAAAAAAAAAAAAAAAAAAAAGAGAAAACCAAAAGCAAAAATAAAGAAAAAAAAAGAAGTAAAAAACGTGGTAGCCTTTTCATTGCTTGTATTGCTTGATTATCCTCGGTTTAACACTCATAAAAGCATCAAACAAATATACAAGGTATGTCCTGAGGGGATTAAAAAATATATACTTTTTTTTTTCTCTTTTATTATCATTTTTTATTTTATTGTGTATATATAAAAATATATGTTGTGTATGATAAGTTATGTGAAAATCTTGTGTGTAGTGTATAAACTATCATCTTATTATATTATGTGTTGTATATGAAGTGTTATATATGTATGTATATCTATTGTATATATTAATATTTATAGTTATTATATTTAAGATATACTTATATATAAAATTGGTAAATATTCATGATCTACATATATTACTTTATGTATATATATTTATATTGGTTGTGTATATTTCTAATATTATGTGTATTTATATATATTATATGTGTGCATAAAGTACACTGTGTATTTTGTGTGTATATAAAAATGTGTATTTTGTATATATAATAAATTGTGTACTATATATATATATATATATATATATAGATATATATATATATTATTGTGTTTTGTGTATATATTATATTAATTTATATATATGTTTATTATGTATAAGTTATGTATATTGTATTATTATTAATGTGTGCATATTATATATGTATTTTGTTTTATATATGCTGAGTGATTATATTATTGTGCGTGTATGATTACTTTTCTGTATATATAGGTTTTACACTTTTTATAGAAAAATTGTGTATTTGCAAGTATTGTATTATATATTACATTTTGCATTCAAGTCACATGCGATTGCCTTGGTAGTAAGGGGGGGCTTCTCACTGTCCAAGGTTCGATTTACTGCGGGGATGAGTTGTGTTTTTATCTTTTTGTTTATTTCTTTCATTTCTTGCCTACTGTGCATAAGTGTGTGTATATATATTACTGGGCCGTTTGCTGTTCTATCTTCTTGGGCGGGCTGGATTGCTGTCTCCCCTTTCCTGGCTGGGCTGCGTTGTGTCTATTTCCTTGAGCGAGTTGCTTTTGCTGGGGCTAGAGTTTTGATTAATTTTTTTTTTTCTATTTTACTTTTTTTTTTTATATTTTCCTAACCAAATTTTGTGTTGCAGGATTTGTTTATTAATTCGTTTTACACTTATTTAGGTTAGAATGAATGTATAAGAGTGAATAGTTAAATCGTTATAATTTCTTTATTTTTATTTTTTGCTATTTATGTTTTCATCGAAAATGTTTTATTTATCTCTTTTATGTGAAATATTGCTTGAACGAGTCGAACGTGGAAGAGAGGTCGATCAAGGGCGTAGTGGACACAAACTTAATTTATTTTATGCATATATTTTTTTTCTTATTATTTATTAAATTTATGCTAACAAATTTTGTTTTGTAGGGTCTATTTATTTATTTATTTATTATTAGGCTTGTTTAGAGTTAGATCCAATGTATAGGGGTGTATGTGCAAGGGGATGTAATTTTATTTTTTTCTTTTATTATTATCATCATTATTATTTCTTTCATTTATGTCATGGATGTTGATTTTTTTTTTTTTTATGACTAATATAATTTGTTTTACAGGGATTTAAATTATTAGTCTTATTTAGGATTAGATCAAATGTATAGGAGTGTATGTTTAAAAAGATGTAATTTTCCTTTTCCTTTATTTTTTTTATTATTTTATTGTTTTATTTTATAGTTGTATATTTGTCTTTATGATGTTGATGATTTATTTTTGTATGTACTACATCGTGTGATAATTAAAATGGAACTTAATTAAACTTGGTAACGCGTTTAATGAACAAACCACAATAGTGGAGACCGGTTTTCATACCGAGCGGAATGGGTGCCTAACACCTTCCCATCGCCATACCTAACTCTCCGAACCCGACCCATTGGGTAAGTGAGGAGTGGTTGGGTACTTTGCAAGGGATCCATAAATCGCACATCCTCACCGATGTGTATTTTTCTGGGGTTACTCCTGGGTGGCGACTCCATAGACTCCATAACAGGCCACAAACCTGTTATGCACTCCTCTTGACCACGTTTAGGGTGGTTAAATAAGAGTGGTAAGTTTGTCCTTGCTTGACGCAGCAAAAACCGACACCACACTATCGATATTAATTACAGTCCAACGATCGACTTCTCTATATCATATTAACCTAACACTGATGTGTGTATCATAAACATGGTCGTGTGCTTTCATATCTTTAATTTTTTATATTTCTAAAAGATTGTACCATCTTGCAACACGATACCCTTCAAGAGATACGTATGAGCAAGTTTTGATCTTCGTATGGTCATATGTCTTATTTATATAGACATGCATCTAGATGTTGACTTTTTGACTTCTATACGGCTGGACTTGTACAGATAATATGGTAATGGATCATTACTTTATGATACATGATTATGTACTCAAAAGTTACACAATCATGTCTCATAACATTTTATTGTATGAATGTTTGCATGACTAAAGACCTCTTATGTCACCTTATATATGATACATACGCTCATACTACACACACGATCATGTGTTTAACCAAATATGCAAATACAAATTCTTTTGTCCTCTTTTGCATGGATTAATACATGTGAGGATTAATTAAATATTTTAACATAGTTTTTTACCCTATCAAAACACATAAGAGTTTAACATACTTCATCTAACAATTTAGTTAATACAATTATCATTGATGGATTAAGGCAATCCATATGCCTTTAATCTACATAGGATGTCTGTAACAACCCGAGGTTAGAAGGGTCCTTTTAGGCCTTGATTCGGGGTTAGAAATCAGTTCCAGTGAGATTGGAGGGTAGAATAGTCTTTTGATTGGCTTTATATGCAACTTGTGGATAGTGCACGCCCGTCCGTCCTTGTGTCCACGCCCGTGCGTCCTTTTCTTGCCATGCACGCCCATGCATTTTGTGTGTACGCTTGTGTATGCCTGCTGGTATATAAACCAATATTTTCCTCTGCCCGTTTCAGTCAGCTTTTCCCTTTTCTTTTCTCTCCAGGAAACCCTAGCTTTTTGAGGGAGAGATTAGCCAGCTTTAACAGCCATTTCAGCCAAGATTCAACCGAGGATAGAGAGATAGAAGATCTTAGCAGCTCTAGATAAGTATTCCCTTACCTTTTCCCATTTTCTTTGGGTTTGTGGTTCCTTGGTTGGATGTTTTCAGTGATTTGTGTATGTTTTTAGCTTATTAGCAGTGTATGTTGCATGCTAGTATGTTTAATTAGAAATGTGATGAGTTTGGGTTGAGTTTTTGGTGTGATCTTGCGGTTTTCGACCGTGGGTGTCGAAAGCGGGCTGGGTGCACGCCCATGCATACGTTCATGCATGCACGTGCATTCTGGTTTTGAGCAAGGTCACAGCCGTGTATGCGAGCATGCACGACCAACTTTTGAGAGGGGTCACACCCATGCGTTCGCGGGTCACGACCGTGCGTTAGCCAAATGTGAGTTTTTAGCCAAAATTTCTAGAAGCTTGCACGGTTGGGCTGTACTCTCGACACACGACCCGTGCACTCGCATGCACACCTGTGCGTCCGATAGTGCACACCCATCCGCCATAGCAGAAAATGAGAAATGAGAAAGAAAATAAGAAAATGAGAAAAGGAAGAATTAAGTAGAATTTCAATAACAAGAAAAGAAAGGAAAAGAAAGAAAAGAGAAAAAGAATAAGAAACTCATCAGCAGACTTAAGTAGCGTAATCTAGTGATAGGTTACGATTAGAAAATAGAAATAAAGACAAGAACAGAAAACAGAACAGAAACAGAAACAGAAACAGAAAGAAAACAGGAAAACAGAAATTAGAAAACAGAATAGAAAGAAAAGAGAATTTAAAAGATAACATGCATGAATAGCATCATTCAGCATAGCATATTAAATAGTATTTTCATAAAAGGGATCAAGTGATCCATGTGCATCAGTTTTCAGCATTCAGGGCTCGATATTTGAGTCAATTATTGAGGGTGAATTCGAGGGGGCATCTGTGAGATTTCAGCTTTCTGACTTCGGTCAGATTGGTTAGATTTCAACTTTTTGACTCGGTCAAATTGGTTAGATTTCAGCTTACTGGTCCGAGGACTGGTATGGTAGGACATTTAAGCTTACTGGCATTTCAGTAGTATGGTTTAGCCCATTTGACCAGAATATCGAATCCCTATTTTCATCAGTCTGATCAGTACAACAGGTATCTTCGGATACAGAGATTTCAGAAATAGATTTCAGAAACAGTTTTTAGAAATATGTTTTTAGTAAGCAAGCCCAAGGGCAAATAGCATGATTTCAGCATACCATAGTACATAGTACATGGCATGACAGAACATACGAACAGTAAGAACAAAATCATGTCAGAATAGAAATAAAAGAAAGAATAAGCTGCATGATATACATCAGAAACAAAAAAATAAAAGAATTCAGTTAATCCTATCAGAACGCAGAATTAATAAGAAAAGAAAGAGGATTAGAAGAAACATTAGGCTATCAGGAGCTTAGTTAAGTTTGCCTAGATAGTAGATAGTCAGCAACAGCTTAGTCTAGAACCTGCTTGAGGGTAGAGGTAAGAGATGCTTACTGAGTGACTTGTCACTCATTCCCCGTGGTTTCCCTTTTTACAGGTTGGTGTTTTAGGGAGCTGAGCTTAGTGCACGAGAGATAGCTGGTGTGTGGGATATGGCTTGAGTAGTTCTCACCTGAGTTTTCAGATATATATGTATGTATATATGTTCAGTTTTCAGCAGATAGCATGTTTGTGGCTCGCATGCTTTAGATTGCTCATGCATTCAGATTGTACAGTATCGTTTATGTTTCCAAATATTATTATTATTTTATAAATATGAGTTTTATTCAGGATACTGTACATGGGTTTTAGTGTCCCATCACAGATTTGTTAATCCGCTTCCGCATTATTTTTAGTAAGCAGTCAGAGTAATACCCACTGTTATATATTAGATATATATATTTATATAAAGAAAAAAAATGGTCTACAGTAATATATAGTAGGCGGGGTGTTACATTTAATGGTATTAGAGCATGTTTTGAGCCATCAGGGCTAGTTCTGAGCCGATGTTTTAAAAAAAAAAAAAAAGTTTTCAGCATGCATTGTTTTTAAAAGTGCATGAGCATAGAGCCAGTATATCCCAACGGCTACAGCTCGTGTCTCGCTTAGTGTAAGTATCTCAGTAGTAGATTCAATATAGATAATAGATCCTAACCTTCTTCTTGTGTGATTTTAGATGAGGCCCCGTTTTCCTAGATTTTGGACAGATGAGGGTAGTAGTTCAGAGAGGTCCAGAAGAGGTTTCCAAGACTCTCGAAGATCTGTCGGCATTGAAGATGTCAAAGACATGATCAGAGGGGTGATGAGAGAGGAATTTCAGTAGCCTGAGAGAAGAGATCATTAGGAATCTGTTTGGGGGGGTTATCCAGAGCCAACCAGACGTAGTTTTCAGATGCCAAGGTAGAGGCATAGTATAGAGACAGAGTCAGTGGGTGTTAGAGATACAGAGAGATTGCATCTCATTTTCAGTTTGTCAAGAGCTCATCAGCCTTCTAAGTTCAGTGGTTCTCAAGATCCAACTGCCGCAGAGGATTGGATAGAGGCGATTGAGAGTACTGTGGGTTTATGCAACATGTCAGACAAAGATAAAGTCAGATATGTAATGTTTATGCTTAAAGGAGAAGCACAGATTTGGTTGAATCTCGTGAAGACAACAACAATCAATGAAGACAGTTTGATTTGGGTAGAGTTCAGACAGATGTTTGATGAAGAGTTCAGGAGTGCAGATATGGTTCATGCCAAAACTCAGGAGTTTATTAAGTTGACTCAGGGTTCAAGTACAGTGAAAGAGTATGCCACCCAATTTAATGCTTTGACCAGATTTGTTCCCAGTTTTGCAAGATCAGAGTTAGACAGAGTGTAGATTTTTGTTTATGGTCTGCACCCTACCACAGCAAGAGATGTGATGACAGGATCTTCTCCTCCTCAAAAGTTCAGTGATGCTTTGGACAGAGCTTTGAGGTCAGAGTTATACCTCTAGAGGATGGAAAGATGTGAAAAATCGTCAGAGAGAGATAGGGCTGAAGATCGAGGAAAAGAGCCAGCTCATGAAAGGAGAGACAAGAAGAAGAAGCAGATAGTCAAAGAAGAGGAGAGACAAAGAGATCAACTTCAGTTTCAGTTGCTAGAGTGTACCAGGTGTAGGAGGAGACATTTGGGTGAGTGTATAGCTGGTCGAGACATGTGTTTCGGATGTCATCAACCAAGACATAGGATTTCAGAGTGTCCAACCAGAGGAGATGCAGGTCCAGCCAGAGATAGATTCAAACTCAGGAGAGGCAGAGCAGACTTAGTCAGAGGTGGGGCAGAAACAACAAAGAGAGGTGGAGGCCATCCAGCTCAGTGAAATGGGTCAGTATTTCCTTTCAGATGCTTCATTTCAGCTAAGTATCAGTTCAGCTTGGTCAGAGGATCTGGATAGGGTTCAAGTAAGTGGATTAGAGTGCGCAGCAGAAGCAAAGGAAAGAGTTTTGTTCTAGAGATGTCCAAGGATGTCAGCTTGCTTCCAAAGAGTAAAAAGAGTTAAGAGCAGCCTAGCCCAAGTTTACTTTTGGTAGAGTTAAGCTAGAGATAGAGTTTCCCCTTAGAGCAGTTTAGAAGAGGAATTCCGAGGTCGAAATTTTTATTAGAGGAGGAGATTGTAACAGCCCAAGGTTAGAAGGGTCCTTTTAGGCCTTGATTAGAGGTTAGAAATCAGTTCCAATGAGATTGAAGGGTAGAATAGTCTTTTGATTGGCTTTATATGCAGCTTGTGGATAGTGCATGCCCATGCGTCCTTGTGTGCACGCCTGTGCGTCCTTTTCTAGCCTTGCATGCCTGTGCATTTTGTGTGTACGCCCGTGCATGCCTGCTGGTATATAAACCAATGTTTTCCTCTGCCCGTTTCAGTCAGCTTTTCACTTTTCTTTTCTCTCCAGGAAACCCTAGCTTTTTGAGGGAGAGATTAGCCAACTTTAGCAGCCATTTCAACCAAGATTCAGCCAAGGATAGAGAGATAGAAGATCTTAGCAGCTCCAGGTAAGTATTCCCTTACCTTTTCCCATTTTCTTTGGGTTTGTGTTCCTTGGTTGGATGTTTTCAGTGAATAGTGCATGTTTTAGCTTATTAGCAGTGTATGTTGCATGCTAGTATGTTTAATTAGAAATATGATGAGTTTGGGTTGAGTTTTTGGTGTGATCTTACGGTTTTCGATCGTGGGTGTCGAAAGGGGGCTGGGTGCACGCCCGTGCATACGTTCATGCACGCCCGTGCGCCTGAGGGTCACGGCCGTGTGTTAGCCAAATGTGAGTTTTTAGCCATAATTTTCAGAAGCTTCCACGATTGGGCTGCACACTCGACACATGGCCCATGCACTCACATGCACGTCCGTGCGTCCGATAATGCATGCCCATACGCCATAGCAGAAAATGAGAAATGAGAAAGAAAATAAGAAAATGAGAAAAAGAAGAATTAAGTAGAATTTCAATAACAAGAAAAGAAAGGAAAAGAAAGAAAAGAGAAAAAAGAATAAGAAACTCATCAGCAGACTTAAGTAGCGTAATCTAGTGATAGGTTACGATTAGAAAACAGAAATAAAGACAAGAACAGAAAACATAACAGAAACAGAAATAGAAAACAGAACAGAAAGAAAAGAGAATTTAAAAGATAACATGCATGAATAGCATCATTCAGCATAGCATGTTAAACAGTGTTTTCAGAAAAAGGGATCAAGTGATCCATGTGCATCAGTTTTTAGCATTCAGGGCTTGATATCCGAGTCAATTATTGAGGGTGAATTCGAGGGGGCATCTGTGGGATTTTAGCTTTCTGACTTCGGTCAGATTTGTTAGATTTCAGTTTATTGGTCCGAAGACTGGTATGGTAGGATATTTCAGTTTACTGGCATTTCACTGGTATGGTTTAGCCCACTTGGCCAGGATGTCGAATCCTTATTTTCATCAGTCTGATCAGCATAGCAGGTATCTTCGGATACAGAGATTTTAGAAACAGATTTTAGAAACATGTTTTTAGTAAGCAGGCCTAAGGGTAAATATCATGATTTCAACATACCATAGTACATAGTACATGACATGGCAGAGCATACGAACAGTAAGAACATAATCATGTTAGAATAGAAATAAAAGAAAGAATAAGCTGCATGGTATGCATTAGAAACAAAGAAATAAAAAAATTCAACTAATCCTATCAGAACGTAGAATTAATAAGAAAAGAAAGAGGATTAGAAGAAGCATTAGACTATCAGGAGTTTAGTTAAGTTTGCCTAGATAGCAGATAGTCAGTAACAGCTTAGTCTAGAGCCTACCCAAGGGTAGAGGTAGGAGATGCTTACTGAGTGACTTGTCACTCATTCCCCGTGGTTTCTCTTTTTACAAGTTGGTGTTTCAGGGAGCTGAGCTTAGTGCACGAGAGATGGCTGGTGTGTGGGATATGGCTTGAGCGGGTTCTTACCCGAGTTTTCAGATATATATGTATGTATATATGTTCAGTTTTCAGCAAATAGCATGTTTGTGGCTCACATGCTTTAGATTGCTCATGCATTCAGATTGTACAATATCGTTTATGTTTCTAGATATTATTATTATTTTATAAACATGAGTTTTATTCAGGATACTGTACAGTGGGTTTTAACGTCCCATCACAGATTTGTTAATCCGCTTCCGCATTATTTTCAGTAAGCAGTTAGAGTAATACCCACTGTTATATATTAGATATATATATTTATATAAAGAAAAAAAAATGGTCTACAGTAATATATAGCAGGCGGGGTGTTACAATGTCCAAGATCATAATTACCAATAACTATATCACATAAATCAATAATTTGTCAGTATAGTAGGAATAACATTAAAAAATGATCATAAAACATACTATTTACTTGTTAGTTCTCTTCATGATTTCTCTTTAACCTTTGTGTCTAACAAGAAACAAAAGAAATTGCTAAGTTTTTAATAAAGCTAATGACTTCCAATAAAGTCTATATGTGTTCAACCTTACTTGAGATATCATGAAATATACCCATATTATTGTCATACTCATGAGAAACCTTAGTTTTGAGACATATATTGTATTATAACTATATATGTTCATACATATAAATATAATTATATATTTATATCAAATTGATCATGATCAAGAAAAATGTAAACTTAATTATAAAAGAATTGATGTTAATTCAATAAGTTATAATACTCCCATTAGCCCTAAATATCAAAAGATTTTAAACACCATCAAGTTTTCTACATGACTTTAAAGCTACAGGTCTTAATTCGTTGATTAGGGATTTAGCTTATATCAACTTTGCATTAATGTATTTTATCATAATGATCATTTGTTTTATGAGGTTTATAAACAAGATACATTATTTCTGTATATTTTTATCTAATATTGGTGTTGTCGTTCTTGGTGAAAAACATAAATACACTATTATCATAGTTGATCATAATTTTTATAAAAATAGAAAAAGTAGTTTAGGAATATAATCCTTCAATAACACAAGTTGAGAAGTTGTCTCATTGAAAGCTATAAATTTAATGTAGATTGTTGAAGATCGTGTTCTTTGTGAGGTTCCTAAGCAAGATATTTTATTTTTATATGTTTTGATAAAATATTAATGTTGTTGTTCTTGGTGAAGAACATAAATGCACTATTATCATATTAGAAGGTGTTGGACCATGGGTGCTTTGATGTGATAAGAAATTATGTTAAAATTATTAAGTTATTCATGACATGAATTGAATTATGAATAAAAGAGACAGAAAATTTATTTTCCAAGTTTGGCTAAACATATGACCATGTGTCTTGGGTATATAACCGTGTAACATAGACACATGACTATGCTTGGGTAAAATTTTAACCGTGTATGCTCTCGTGTGGTAAGTCATGCTATTGCCCGTGTTATCTTCTACTGCATGTTAAGATTTACGTATTTAAAGAAGAAAAATCACTGGTGTATGAGGTGTATGATTGTACATGGGAGGCGCATGACCATGCATGTGAGGTACATGACTATACATGTGAAGTGTATGACTATGCATATGAGGTGCATGACCATGTCATGAAAAACATGACCATGTGTATAAGGTGCTTGATCGTGTATATGAAAAACATGACTATGTGTATGAGGTGCATGACCGTGTGTATGAAAAGCATGACCATGTGTAAGGCACATATGACCATTGCGAAAAAATTGATAAAAGAAACACGACTGTGTATCCAAGGCACATAACCGTCTATGTAGAATTTTTTACAGAACGTTTTTTTTTTCTCTTATAGCTAGTATCTCAACTTTAACATCTCTTTCAACCAAAAATCTATAGATTGAAGTAATTTTGAAGTTAGGAAAGGGAGAGAATCATGCTTTAGAACTATATTCTTTTTATTTTTTTCTTCTCCACTTTCTCTCTCTCTAGAACTTTCATTGCATATATTTGAGAGAAACCTTATGAGCTTACTTTCTTTGTATCAGCCTATCAAGAGGCATTCCTTTGTTTTTGTAATTTAACAACCCAATGGTGTAATCCTATAAAACTAGTGTAGGTGAAATTTTATGAAGCTATATTAGGGGTGCAATTCTTTGTTATCAAAACTAGTATATAAGAGTAAAATCCCTTAAATAAAAACTGTTATAATTTTTGGGTGATTTAAATTACTGGAAGAAAAGGCTTCAAACATGGTTGTTTGAAAGAATGGACGTAAGAGGCTTATAGAGAAACTTCAAACCACTATAAAATTGGTTGAGCAAACTTTTTCCTTTCTCTTTTTAATTTTTGTTTATATTATTTGTTTGCTTTGTTTCTTACATTGAATGATTCAATTGAATATTTAAATTCTTTTGGTTGTTGGGTGAAAAGTTTTAGTTTTCCTCAGTCTTTCTAAAAAGGTATTCACCCCACCCTAGGTTTGTTTTGCTATATTGCATTTGGGGTTTAACAAAAAGTAATTTTTCTTAAAATATAACAAGTAATTTAGAAATATAATCCTTCAATCACACAAGTTAAAAAGTCGTCCTATTGCAAGCTATAAATTCAATATAGATTGTTGAGCATGTTGCTAATGACCATTTTACAATTTTTAAGATATGACCCTTTGAGTGAGTATAATAACATATTCAAAACTAAATTCCAATTCATGTTGACAACCATAATAATTTTTTATCTTTTGCTAATATCTCATTACTTTCTTAGTTATAACCAAGTGATCAAGACTTGGAATTGTGAGATATAGTACTATCAAGTTTCATATACCTTTGTGTAAATATCTTGCTTCCAATAACACCATTATAAGAGACAATTCATATGGATTCCCTTTTAACATATTCTTTAGACAATGTTTGATGCCAAGTTTATCTCTATTCATAACAAGGATATCATTTGCTTAGTAATTATGCGTGTCAATCATTTTAAACACATGTTTCAAGTATACATTTTTGAGATGTCAAAAGGCTAACAAGTCTTGTCACAATTGAACTTAATATTGAAAACAAATGAAATATCTCCAAGATCTTTCATATCAAAAATCTTGGATAAGAACTAATTTGATCTCAATAAACATTTTGATATTAATACAACCAACATTAAAAACCTTACATGAAGTTATATGTACTTTCATTGATCTTTTATAAAACCCTTTAACTAGAATAATCCTAGAAGATAGGTGAATAGGATTTAAAAAATATTATGAAAGATAATTGAAGTGATTAAACAATGAGCTACAAATAACTTTATACATAAAAGATCAAGTTGAATAAACAAACAAACCAATTAAGATGAAATAATAACAATCAATGATCAAACCAATAAACAAGCAATAACAATATAGTAAAGCAATTAAATCAAATAAATAGAGATAAAGATAAAAGAGCTTAACCAATTTACAAAGGTTTGGAGCTTTGAGCACTAGCCTCTATGACTTCTTCTCTAATCAAACCCAATTGGAGTTCTATTAATCTCTAACTCAAAGATTACAATAGTTTTATCCAAGAAATTTCAACCTCTTACAATAGTGATGTGGGATTTCACCTAAGGTTTGTAACAGAAAGATATTAAGAGTGATATATACCTCTATAAGGCTAATACACAAATTTAAGAATAAGTATTTCTCCTAAAATAATACAAGTATAAGCCTTGTCAATAAGAAAGATAGCTTTGATGTGCATTATGTTTTCTAACCTCTTTAACTTCAACTGAGTTTTCTTATATAGTAAAAATCTTGCTAGAAATAGGAAAAAGCTGTTAGAAATGAATTGCATCTGTTGGGTAGGTGAGAAATTATGCATGCAATAAATTTTGCCTAAGTGCATGATCACTTGCTTAATCATGCTTGTTTCATTTATTACATTAAACAAATAACCAATGGTCGAATTTACTAGTGCCGCTAACCACGTGTGGTTGTATATTTACTTCACATGGTTGTGTTTCTTCATTCCATGAATTTTTGTTTGAAGTTAAGAGCTTTGTAAGATCACTCAACACAATCACCATACGAGACATACATGATAAAAATTATACTAGTGCACAATCATATGCTAAAGTTATATTGTGTTTCAAGATTGTTGACCATGTTGATTATACACAATTAACTTTGCATGACTTGGTTGGTGGTGTTTTACTAATTTTACATAATGCAAGAGCATACGTCATAATCCTACATGGTTGTGCACTAGCCAATAAACTAACATTGTATAGTCATAGTGACACAGTCATCTTGACGGTATGTCTTTTGAAATTCCTTATATGCACTATCGTGCTAAATTTTCTAACATTGTCATATATCATCATATTGGTTAACTTTTTAACTTTGATGGCTGCAGGATAAGTCTATATGATTAGAGAGCTCGTGTTACTTTAGAAATATAAGATCACTTTAGATGACCTAGCACCCTTTCTAATAAAAAACTCAGAAAGTTGGTGTCCTAATTGACAATATCTGAAACAAATATTTTATCTTACTAGACATTCCCCAAGATGTCTCCTACCACACATCATATAAATTGATAGCTCCAATATCTGCTTCTTATTTCCTTTAAATGGTTTTTTCTACTGAATTAAATTTTTACCCCCATCTCTGCCTCTCTCTACTGATCTGTTATATATACCCATCCATTACAAACTATCTATCTACTGCAAATATACCCATCCACTGTAAACTATAAACAAACTTTTACACTATACCAATCTTTGACCTTACCAAATTGGGTACGAACTATATCAAAACATTAAACCTAGTCATATACTCTTTAATTGTGCTTGACCCTTGTGTCAGCTCAATAAACTTCTAAGTCATAATGTAAACCGTATTTGCACTATAGTACTCCTCATTTGATAATCGTCTAAACTTAGTCTATGTTAAACTTTTCTTATCCACTAATGTCATTATGAGATTCCACCACATCTTCGTGTCAACTCTAAGTATACATACTATATATCTCACACACTTTCTTTTTCTATGTCATGGTGAAAAGACCTATAACACTCTTTACTATTTTAATCTACTCCTTTGTCACTACAAGATCTCTAGACATATTAAATTTGAGGGGTTGGTGAACCCTTAATAGACTATAGATGAGATAAAGTCTCTTTGAACCATTAATACCTATAGACTCTAACCTTAAACTCTATTTTAGATATTTGCCCATTTTTGGCATCTAAAAATATCTCTCATTAGCTTTGGGTATCTTCCCTTCATATCTCTTGATAGGTACCACTCTTCACTGACTATATCTATCTAACTCGTAAATACGTCATCTAATTTACTATTGGAAACCCTATCTTATATCTTCTCTAATCATCTCCCACGTATCCTCTGGTTTAAGAGACACTCTTTTACTCTCACTCATAGGTCTCAGAGAGGCACTACTCTCGTTCTCAATAAGCCCAGTTAGATAAGGCCTCATATATAGAAAATTATAAATATAAGATAAGGGTTAAAATATATAATTCATACTAAATTATACACTGTTATACTTACACTAAGACAGACCACGAGTATTGACTATTAAGATATGTTGGCTTTATACTCATGTAGTTTTGAAATCAATGTATTTTGAAAACATACTTTTTCAAAAGTGTAGCTCAGATCTGATTTGATTCTACCAATTGTAGTGATTTTTGTTATATATTACTGTTTACTATATTTATTCATGTATTGTTATCATTATATAAATATATATACATATTTACTATTGAAAATCATTACCATTAACATAGTAGAAATCCTAAAAATACTTAATTGAAAATACACATGCGGAAGCTATAAACATAAATGTAAAACATAAAGTATTGTATACTAAAAAGAACATCATATATTTCTATTTCATAAAATATATTGTATATAATATGCATATTAACAGTGCAAATGTACATGTATGAAAACTATATAAAGCACGCAAGCCACCAATATGTTATCTGGTCAAAATTGCATCCCATTCATAGCTAACTTATGTTTTAGCTCAATATCTAACTTATCTGACTTGTAAAATAAAGAAAACTTTAAGGAGTGAGTGAAGAGTCATTTAGTAAGTATTTTATATCTTTATCCAAAAGCAAGTTCTTCATTCTTTCCACTTTCATGACTTGTCATTTTTTTTGTTAGATTTCGTGTCTAAATATCTTGCTTATTCTATTTTTTGTCTGATATTCTTTTCTTATATTGTCTTTGTCTTATAATCTTTGCTTTTTCATTTCTGTTCATAACTTTTTTTTTTCTGTTTTCATTTCATGCTATATATAACATGATATGAAGTATGCTGAAATCATATCTATGCTAAAAATCATATGTTAGCCTTTAGGTCTACTTTCTAAAAATATTTCTCTGAAACAAATACCATGATCTAAGGATCTTAAAATAATGTTATAACTAAGTAAAAACTGTATCTAAAAATATTTGTTATGCTGATAAGAGTAATAAATACAGATATTCAACACCTTGATCGTAAGAGTTTAACCTATTAATGTTTTATTGATACATGACTAGCATTCTTTCTAACAGCTTTAACGAATGTTAGTTCTTTCTTTAACAGACATATAAACTCGTAAGTATTGTAATATCCCGAGGTTAGAATGGTCTTCATAGGTCTTGGATCGGAGGTATAAGAGAGATTTTATAGCTTGAGTTTAGCCTCAGTAAGTTCTAGAGATAGAATAGCCTTTTCGGAGGCTTTATATATATAGCTTGTGGTATGAGCACAACTGTGATCTTTATAAACACGTCAATGCATCCATTATGCATGTATCGCTTGTTGTATGCATGTGCGTCGCTTGCTGCATGCCTGTACATATATAAAGTGACTTTTCTTGTTTCACATTAAATTTTCCCATTTCTTCTCCCTTCTCTTTTCCTTTTTAACTAACTCTAGCTAATTTTCCCAAAGAGATTCAGCCAGCCTCTAGCAACTAATCTAGCAAGGATTCAATTAGAGTTAAAAAGATATAAGCTATTAACAGTTCCAAATAAGTATTTCCTTACCTCTTTCCTATTTTCCTTAACATGTAAATTCTTTAATGATTTAGTTAGAGATTTAACATGATTTTGAGATAATGAAGGTTGTGATAAAAACTTCTTATGTGTTATAATAAGTTATTTGTAGAGATTTTGAGGTTGGGAGAGTTTTAGCCAAGTTTTAGGCTTCCTAAGCATATTAACGTGGAAGCATGATAGACACACAACTGTGTACTTGCAGGCACACGACCATGTAGTCCCATTTCAGTAGTAACATGCCTATGCATAATTGTCGTGCATATTTGGACAAGTTTGGTTACAAATTGTGCTAGTAGAGAGCACACTTGTGTGCTTACTCTTAATTCCATATGCTCGTACATGTTCAATACGAGAGTGTTATGAGTGCTACTGCTTGCTCATGTATGTAAGAACACGGTCGTGTGTTCGGCACATATGACCATATGTTTTACAGCACACACCCATATAATAAGCTAAAATTTAGCAGAATTATTCTAAAAGCTAGCACGACTAAGAGCACGTCCTATGCACAGTCTTGTGCATTCCTATGGATGATCATATGTCACCTTGCATAAACCTATACACTAAGAGAAAATAACAGAAACAGTAAAATAAAAGCAAAAAAAAAAAAAAAAAAAAGATAAAAGATAAAATATTTTTTCAAAATCACACTTTTAATCTCACATAAGTACAAAAAACTCATCAACAGTTTAAAACAATGTAATCTAGTGATAGGTTACGATCAGAAAATAAAAATAAAAATAGAAAATTAAATGGAAACAAGATAAATAAAAATAGAAAGCTGGTAGAAACATAACATAATACAAAACAGTACACACAAAACTTATTAATAAGTTTAATAAGTTATAGAAATAAAAGTTTCAGTAAGCATACACAAATAGAATAGAACTATAATAGTTGTACAGTTATTTAGAACATAAGCAAAAAAGAAAAAGAAATAAAAAGACTTCATGCATGAATAGCAACATTTAGCATGACATGCTAAAGCAATATTTTTAGACAATGGATCAAGTGATCTATATGTATCAGTCTTTAGCATTAAGGCTCGATATCCAAGTTAGCTAGTAAGTATGAATACAAAAAGACATATGTAGGATTTCAACTTTTTGACTTCAATCGGATTGGTTAGATTTTAATTTACTAGTTTAAGGACTAGTATGGTAGAATTATTTGAGCTTATTGACACTTCAGTGGTATGGTTCAACCCATATGGTCAAGATGTTGAATCCCTATATTCATTTGCTTGATCAACACAACAAGTATCTTCGGAAATATAGAAATTTTAGAAATAGTTTTTATTCAATTTTTCAGTATTTTAGAATCTTCATATCCTAATAGCAGTATTTTTAGAAAAAAAAATTCAAAAAACAAGCCCAAGGGTAAATAGTATGATTTCAACTTACCTTATACCATAATACAACATAACATGACATAAATTAGTATACAGACAGTAAGATAAAAAATAGTTAAGAAACAGTTAAGAAAAGAATCTAAATGTGCATAACTGCATGATATACGTCGTAAGCAAAAATATAAAAGAATTCAGCTAAGATGTTAAAAGAACTTGAGAGTACTATAGATCATAGAAATTAGTTAAGAAAGAAAACAAGATGATAAATACCTAAAAGAGAACTAGGTGTGTTAAGCCACACTAGTTAGATATATTTTCATATAGAGTTGTATACATATACTCATATGTGTAATTATGATGAGGTATGAATCAAAACTTAAATAGTGAGCTAAGCTAGAGTAGAACAAGTTATTAGGCTAGTCAGGAACTTGGTTAAGTTCTTCAGTATAACAGCTGGCTAGTAATAGATTAGATTAGAGTCTACTCTAGATTAGAGCCTACGTGAGGGTTGAGATAAGAGATGTTTATTGAGTGACTTGTCACTCATCCCCCTTAGTTTTCTTTCTTGTCGGTTAGTGTTTTGGGAAGCTTAGCATGGAGCACAAGATGACTGGAGAATGGAATATGGCTCGAGTGGGTCTTCACCTGATTTTTTAGTTATATATATATATATATATGTACATATATGTATTTAGTTTCTAGTAGATAGTATGTTGGCGGCTCGCATGTTTTCCATTGCTATGCATAAGAGATTTATAGTATTATATATGTTTCAAATATTATTATTATTATTGTATAGTAAAATATGAGTTTTATTTCAAGATACTATACAGTAGGTTTTAGTATCCCATCACATGTTTTATTCCAGCTTCTGCATATGTGTTTTTAATTAACAGTTAGAGTGACTTATTGTTATATATTAAAGAGGTGTTTCAGTTTAACAAAAAAATTCTTATATTTATAATACACAATAATATATAGCAACGGGCTCCTACAGGTGCTCTCTCATATTCACTCTCTCGTATTCACCCTTAAAATGATGTCTGAAATATCATATTTTTTTTTTTTAAAACACGCATAAGAATTATTTGATCCCTTCATGAAAGCTCTATGTTGGCATGTCATATTATGTAAAACTTGTCATGTATAATATCTTATTATCTTTTCATATCACTACAACAAAAAGGGTTTTTACCGGTATTTATTGGGGTTTTTATTGGCGTTATAAAATGCCGTAATAAAATTTACCAGCGGTTGAGCAAACATCGCTAGTTCTTGTGTCTGTAAAAGGTTTTAGTGGCGTTTTAAAAAACGTCAGTAAAAACCTAAAAAAACGCCGCTATAAATCCAGTTTATAGTGGCGTTTTTTTTGGGTTTTAGCGGTGTTTCAAAACGCCACTAAAACCTATTTCTCACCAGGCCAATTTTTCTCACTCATTTTCGAGAGTCTATTAGCGGCAGTTCGGGGAACCTATAGTGGCGTTTTTTTGGGTTTAAGCGGCGTTTTTAATTTTTTCCGTCATAAGATTTACCAGCATTTTTTTAAAATTATAGCATTTTTTCCTGGTTTATGGCGGCATATTTTTTTTCCATTTTTTAGCGATGGTTTTTAATTTTTAGCGGCGTTTTTAATGACATTTTTCTTTACACTTTTTATTTCCTATTAAGTATAGTCATTACAACTTTTGTAAACAATCTAATATTTTTAACAATAAATTGCGACGAAATTAATTAAAAAAACTACAATAACATTCGAAGTCAATATGACATCTGAAAGTACATACTAATAAATTTGTGAATTCATTAATAAAATATTTGATAGAAGTACTATCATAATACTTAATATAAACGTATATAATAGTCAATCACCATATAAACTCGAAACTTTTACATTAACTATTATGGAGCTTGTTTGGAAAACTGGAGCCAGAACTCTGACATTCTACCCTAGAAAAAAAATTAAAGATGTAAGAAAAATGAAACAAAAATAATAAACAACTTATACGTAACAAAATCAAACTCAACAATCAACCGCTATCTATATTCAATCTTATATTAAAAATATACAAGAATAAGGAAAAATACATTATGCAAGAATTACAATAAATGCTTTACGCAAGAATATAAAGAATTATACCAACAAGCATTTTGTTTGTTGTGAACATTAATCAAGTGTCTCACATACCTATAGAACGTACATCCAACAAGCGTAATACCACATCTAATAGCATTCAAGCCGGAGATAGGATTCTTGAATATCAACCAGGAAAACAAGATGACAACTGCAACCTGGCACATAATAAGCATTACAAATTGTACAATGATAACTCATTGTATAAAAAGGGCCGATGATAATTCATTACAAAGTTTTTTACACAAGCACATAAATCCATATATTACTCAAAAATAGGATGATCTCAGATAACCATTTCAAATAATCAGCAATGTATAAAAATGAATCTAAGCAATCACCAGTAACAAAGATGTACTATAATAAATCAATCACATGAGATTTACTAGAATGCATAGAAGAGTTGTAAAAATTCAAGATACCAACTATAGAATCAAACCTGTAGTTGCCGAAGTGAATAACTTAATTGTCTGCATAAAAGAAATTAGAATGTTAAAGATAAGGGTAAATCCGACATTAAATTAAGATATATATATATATATATATATATATATATATATATATATATAAAAATTCATAAAAAGTTGCTTAAAATCATTTTGTCTAATTAAATATATTATTTTAATCAATTTTCCACCCTAAAATCTTTTCTCTTGTTTTTTTTTATGACTTAATTCTTAAATATGTTAACAATTGCTATGCTATAAAATTTTTTATCCAATTAAAAGTTATTTGCTTATCCATAGATCAATTTAATTAGAAATAATGAGAAGAACTTTATTTGACATTTAACTTCTTAATATCTATGCATATATCTTCATATCTTGTATTCGATAAGAAAAAATTATCATCTTACCAAACTAATAATATATAATTATCATATTTTATACAATATTAATAAATTTCTAAAATCATGTTATGTATTTACACATAACTTTACCTCATTCTCTTATAAATAATAAAACGGACAAGCCACAACACTCTAAATCCTTATCAAGAGTTTAAGAGACATATAATCTTTTCAGAAACTCTCCTAACTATTGATTCTTCATCGAAATTCTTCTTAGAAATATAAATAATATAACCGTAAATATAAACTTAGAAACCGAATCATATTAAAAACTTTTTTAATTTATCACTTACGTATGCAAACTCATATAGTTATACTCATCTATCATTATTTCCATTTATTATCATACATAATAAAAATAAAAATTTTTCTACTAATTTTAATCGTTATTATCATATTTTTACATTTGACCTAATTTCACATTTTTTTCATTGGTTATATAAATTTACACCAACATCAACTAAATTTCTACCTTTCTATAATTTATTGTATGATGATTGTTGGACAGAAGTTGAAGTATTGATTGATACTTGGAGTTGTGATAGATTGGAGTTGAGTTACCTTGAGTTGTAGTTGAATGTCATGTGATTACAAATTGGTGATGATTTCACATCTATTGCTTCTCAAGAACAAATTTTAAATCCAATTGAATAAGGTTTGTCAATTATTGAATCATCAAGAGATTATCTGAAGGAGTAATCGAAAATGGCAAAGATTGGGCTTTTATTATTGGATTAAAGAAGATAGAGTCAATATGACCTTATTGTGCTAACTGAAATTTGAACTCAAAACTAAATGAATTAAGAAAATATTTAAATGAAATAAGGCGGACAAAACTGGAAGACTGAAAACATCATATACAAACCTAGAAAGATAAAATAAATCTAAAAACTAAAAACAAATAAAGATAAAAATAATAAAACTAAAAAGAATGGGAAAAAAAATCGAATCAAAAGGAAAACTGAAGGTTGGAAAAGTAAAAATTAAAACTGAAATTTGAAAGAAAAAAATTAACCTAAAAGTCTGAAAAACTAAAGTCCCCCACACTTAAGACAAACATTTTCCTTAATGTTTGCAATAATAAAAAAAAATGAAAATTAAACAGCAAAAGGAAGGGACTTCCTGAGATTTGCTCAACCTGGAAAATACAATTTGTGCAAGGGCCTCTAGAATAAATAGCAATAAGCAAAATTAAAGCAATATCAGCAACATAGGCAACAAGAATATTCAACTAAAATGGGCTAGGTAGCAACACATGTTGAATTTGGACTTGTGGAAGCCACGACAAAAATCTAAGTGAAGAACTAGCAAACTAAAATTTGTAACAAATTCAATCAGTAAAGAAAGATAAGTTGCAGCAACAAGTAACCAAAACAGCTTCTCTAGCAAAATAAACCAGCCATTATATGTTGTGTAATCTTTTTTTTTTTTTGGTAAATATATGTTGTGTAATCTTGCAAAATAAATAAAAGAGCACATTCAGCCTCTAATTAATTAAAGCAAACAAAAAATTTGCATCAATACAAACTAGCCCTCCAATTAGCTGGATTTCAATAATTTTCTTAAGATAAAGATTAAACACTTAATAAATAACAAAAATTTAGCATTTCTTCATAAATAAAATTCAAAGTTTTAAACAAACTTACTAATTTTAGAGCAAAATATAACTCTAGCTGAAGAAGGGAACCAGTTTCAAGCACCAAATGAAGAAGAAATGGCCAAAATCTGTGAAAAAATGGCCTGAAATGGAGGAAGACAGTGGTAGCAGCGAGAGACAGATTTTTGTGCGGTAGCGGGAAGAAATGAGAAGAAGAAAAAAGGAGCGCACGTTTTAGGGTATATGGGGTTTTACCGGCATTTTTAAGTAGCTTTTACCGATGTTTTTAAAACGTTGATAAAACCCCATCATACACTATATGTGACGTTTTAGAAAATTGTCGGTATAAATGACTTTTAGTAGCGTTTTTTGCGGTGTTTTTTAAAACGCGACTAAAGGATACTTTTAGTTGTGTTTTTTGTGGCATTTTTTAAAAATGCCACTAAATGGTACTTTTAGTGGCGTTTTTTGTGGCATTAAAAACGCCACTAAAGGGTCCCTCTTTTAGTGGTGTTTGGACAAACGCCATTAAAACTCATTTCTCTTGTAGTGTATTGATATAGCTTTTTGGCATTTTGTTTTATATTTTAAAATTTTTGCTTACTGCACAATTGTGCACTTCAAGACATACGATCATGCATTTACACATGGTTGTGGTCTTGTATTACACAAGCTTTGCTTAACATGACCATGATCTACTTGCACGATCATGCTAATATGACGTAGGCATACAACTATGACCCTATAAGTACAATCACGCCCTTTGTGCTTATCTAGTCGCACACTCTCAGCATACACAACCATGATATTTCAGAAATATAATTGCATGATTATGTGCTTGTTGGTGCACAGTTGTGTGCTTGTTGGCATATGATTGTGTGTCATACTTTGTTTCGACAAAAGTAAGGCTGAAACTATAAAACCTTTTTGAAACTTAATCAACCCCAAATCAAACCATTCAATCAGTCTTTTAAGCTCAAAACTATACTTATACACATATCAATTTTATTAATAACATCAAACTCAACAAATCATGCATCAAAAATACTTAAAATCATGTATAAGCATACTTGTATAAATCATGTTTCTAAGCAACAATCTTTATCATATCATTTTCATCTCATTGTTTTTTTCACATAATCATGTTTTTCAATCATGAAACATACTGTAAACATCATAGCAGCTCAAACAAACAAGAAACACATGCTTAGAAAATAGGGGAAAAAAGTAAGAAAATACTTATATCAAGCTATGGATTCCCTTTCTCTCTAACTTTTTCTCACTCTCTGATTGGATATGCTACTACTGATTTTTCTCTTTCACTCCTTAGGTTAAGGTTCTTTAAGAGAGTAAAAAAACTTAGGTAAAATGTTATCTGAAAATGAAGAAAAAACCTGCTTCATATATGATAGCGAGCACAGTTAGGACGTACAGTTGTATGTCTCGAAGACGTACGATTATGTATAGAAAAATCTTCGAAGGGTGTCACATATAGCTACTTTACCCCTGCACCCTTTCAACTTTATTTTCTATCATAAAATTTCACTTTTAATATGCACTTCCATCATGTATGGTCGTATGCACAAATCATTAATTAGACATGTAAAAAAGACTAAACTACGCTTGAGAGTACATATAGGTGTAATAATGCATCTGTATACTCTTATGATTGCAAATCTTCAATGGCATATTGATTTTCCTCATTATCAAAAAAATCAAAAAGATTATACTCACTTGATTTTGGATCTATTTGTATGAATGAGAAAAACAATCAACAAAATTAAAAAAAAAAACAAATTATTTTGACAAATTTGAAAATTGATTGAGAACGTTTGAAAATCGAAATAGAAATAATTAGATTGAGAGAGTTGAAGAAAAGAATGAGTGAATTGTAACGTGAAAATGTGAACAAAGAATGGGGTATTTATAAATAAAGAAAAATTAAAACATAAGAACTTAAGTTTGGCAATTGGCCTAGGCAAACAGGGAGTCGTTGCCTAATTGCTCGGCGTTTTTGAAAAAAATAATTTTATTCTTACATGCATAACATCGAGTCAAGTCGGGGCTAACCTAGACATAACCCCTTAAGCCTTTAGGCTTGACATGATCTATAAAATTGTAAGTCTTATTGCCCACAAGCTGGGTTTATGAAAAAAAAAAATTGGGGCTCAACCTAATCCAACCCCGCTGATGTGTCTACCAATAAGCTTGAAAGTCAACAAATCTCATTGGACAATTTCAAAATTACTCGATTGCAATCAATGGAATTGTGGACTTTATTAGATGTCAATACTATTTCATACTCGCATTAATTTTACTTTTTATCATTTTGTCATTATTTTAAAGCTAAATGGCTATTCCCAGGAGAAGGTTCCATGAAATAGTATATTCTCGAAAAAAATCAATGTTCCCCCCGTACGTTAGATTTGTTAATAAAATCGGTAAATTTTTACTTCCGAACTTTTCTGTTAAAAGTAATAAAATCTTTTGCTAACACATATATAATTGTATATTTAGAGATAAACAATAACGATCGAATATTTATCATCGTTTTATTTTTCTTCGGTTATAACATATTTTTTTTTTTTTTAGTCGTGCATTACAAATTCTAAAATTTTATTGGAGCCCGGCATTTGTCACGCACACTCGGTCTCAATTATGGATACTAGTGAAATGAAATTCATACTTAGGAAAATTAAATCAACACCTAGATGTAATGGTTTTTTTTTTTTTTTTTTTTACTAGGGTTTTAATATTTGAATTTCTTGGTATTTTTTTTAATTAGAGTTCTGTAAAAAGGTTAGGACTAAAGAATATTTTTGTAGTTTGAGATTATTTTATAATTTTAATATTATTTTAATTAATTAATTTAAAATATTAATAAATCATTGTGGATTTAAATAAAAGATAAAGATGATTTCCCACTTATTAAGAAAGTTTATCTTAAATTATATCTTGCAACGAATTAGGCTTTTGACGTCTGAGAAGTTTCATAAATCTATTAAAAACAGAAAAAAAAAAAAAACCTCCAATTAAATATTTCTTACCAAGCCAGTTGGATGGTATGAAATATTAACGAAACTTTCACTTGGCGTCACTATCCACTATGTGTAGGGTTAGATTTGAATTGAATATATTTAGATTTATATTTAAGTTTGATTCGAATAAGCCTAAAACAAACTATTCAAACTCAAATATGAATACGAATCTGAACTATGATTTTAAAAATTTATAAATATGAACTTGAATACTAATTGTATGAACCGTATACGAACACAAATTCGAATTTAAATTAAAAAATTTAAATTATGTTTTATTAAGTATAATTTTTAATAAAATATTACTATGAACTATATGAACCTAATATGAACACAAACATAAATATGAATTTAATGTGAATGTGAATGCAACTCTCAAACCTGAACACGAATCCAAACTTTATTATAAAAATATTCAACAAATAGAAATTCAAAATGAACTGAATCATAGCAAACGAACCTTAATACGAACATATATATATTTATATTTGTTTCAGTTTAAATCCAACCCTACTTTATGTGGTTAGATTTAATTATTTAGCTGACCTGTTAATCATGAAATTTGGAAAACTTTATTTCTAATTGACATGATAAATTTATTAATAAATTTTATTAAATTTTTTAAAATTATTACAAAAATACAAAACTATTAAATTAAATAATATTTCCCTATCAAATTTTTATTAAATAACTTTTTATTTTTTATATTAAATTAATAAAAGATTTATAAATATAAATATAAATAAAAAATGTTAATGACGAGTAACGTATATTTAAAAATAAATTTTAATTTTAACAATATTAAAAATGTTAATTTTAGGGATGTTTTAAATTTGAAGAAAAATTAAGATACTTTTAAATTTTTTAAATTCTTATTGTGCCTTTAGTAATTTAAAAATAATATTTACTCCCGACTAAAACAATAAATTAAAAGTATAAACATTATATTATAACCTATTAAATCTATATTTATATTTTTAAAATATATAAAAGTAATTTTTAATAATTTTCAAAAGCAAAATATAAAAATTTATCTACCTAATAAGTTTTTAAAAATTGTGTTTACAATCTACAATATATTTCTATTATATTATGTTAATAAAATAATATAAATATTTTTTTTATAGTTAAAACTATTTAATAAAGGATGAGAAATGAGCTTTAACAAATGTAAAGGGTTGAAGTGTAATAACATTAAACATTAGGTGGGCAATATGAGTTTGCCTTTTAAAAGGCATAAGCAGGGGAGTGATGATCTTGCATGCGTTTTTGATTTTATATTCTGGAAAAGAGCGTGCAGAAGAATTTTGTTTGGTCAACTTGAATAGGATCTGTCGATTGCACGCTTCAAAATTCTTGGATTCCTTTAAACCAATCGGCCAAGCAAATGAAATGTGAAAACATCATCATCAGCCGTGACATGAAATGTCTTTTGGGTAATAATTAAGTAAAGGCTTCACGGTATAAACACGGCTTTCTTTTTCCACATTATAAGCATACAATTTCCTGTCTAAACTCAGATCTTTTATCGGCCATGGCGCTTAATCTTGAAACTTCATTGCTCTTTCTGATTTTCACTTCACTCGTTTTCTTCCTTATCACCAGAAGAAGCTCCAAAATAAAGGGGTTGTCATCGTCATCGTCATCGTCATCATATCCTTCCAGTAATGTAATTCTTCCAAGAAGCTACCCCATAGTGGGCTCTTTTTTCTCATTTCGAGCCAATAAACACCAGTTACTCCAGTGGGTAACTAGAATTCTGCAAAATGTTCCCTCTGCAACAGTTGCCTTCCGTAGGGTAGGAGGCCAAGCCTTCATCTTCACAGCCAATCCAGCTAATGTCCAGCACATCCTCAAAACCAACTTTTACAACTACCCAAAAGCCGTTGGATTTGGATCAACTCTCTCCGATTTTCTGGGTCATGGTATTTTCAATGTTGACGGCGAACAATGGAAGTTTCAAAGACAGATTTCAAGTCACGAGTTCAATACCAAATCCCTCCGAATATTTGTTGAAACCGTCGTTGAAACTGAACTCTCCGATCGCCTTATTCCCGTTCTTGAAACGGCTGCTTCAAATAAACAAGTGCTTGATTTTCAGGATGTTCTTCAACGATTTGCTTTTGATAATATATGCAGGATTGCTTTTGGGTACGATCCTGAATATCTGTTGCCATCTTTTCCCAAAGCCAAGTTCGCACAAGCTTTCGACGAGAGTGTTGAAATAAGCAGCCGAAGATCTCACGTGGCTTTACCTATAATCTGGAAGGCTAAACGGCTTCTCAATATTGGCTCTGAAAGGCGTCTCAAACTTGTAATTTCTGAAGTGAAAGAATTTTCAAAGAACATCATAAAAGAAAAGAAACAAAACCCTGATGAGTCCATGGATCTTTTGGCACGATTTTTGAGCTCAGGCCTGTACGACGATGACTTTGTCACTGATATAGTCATCAGCTTCACAATCGCCGGACGAGACACCACATCTGCTGCTTTGACGTGGTTCTTCTGGCTGATCTCAGAACACCCTGAAGCCGAAAAAGAAATTCTCAACGAAATTAAAGAAAAATCGGACACACCAGTTTATGAGGACATAAAAGATATGGTATACACGCACGCATCACTCTGCGAGACCATGAGATTCTACCCACCAATACCTGTAGACTCCAAGGTAGCGGCGAACGACGACGTGTTACCTGACGGGACAATGGTGAAGAAGGGCACGCGAGTGGTGTATCATCCGTACGCGATGGGGAGAATGGAGAAGCTGTGGGGAAAAGATTGGAGCGAATTCAAGCCAGAGAGGTGGTTGAAGAGGGAAGAAGACGGCAGTTGGAGCTTTGTTGGAAGAGATTCTTACACATATCCTGTGTTTCAAGCTGGGCCGAGGATATGTTTAGGGAAGGAGATGGCGTTTTTGCAGATGAAGAGAGTAGTAAGTGGGGTGTTGAAGAGGTTCAAGGTGGTGCCGGTGATACAGGAGGGCGTCACTGAGCCAGAGTTTGTGGCGCATTTGACGGCCAAGATGAAAGGTGGGTTTCCGGTCAGGATTGAGGAGAGGAATTGCTCCGAATGAAAGTGGGTCGTTAAAAAGGATCATGTCAGGAGAGATTCTAGTCCAACTGAAACCTTAATATTTTGTATCATTGCATATGATTGCAGGATGTGTGTTATTTAAATAATATCATCCCTTTTTTTAAATATCACAAGCATCATTTTCAAAACACTCTAAAATATGTATGTATATATATCACATATCATATCAATACTAACAAAAAATTTAAAGATTATGAGTAATTATTTTGATATCATGTACTTTGAATATTGGTGTGTATTATGGACACAATCAAAGATGTAACTCTAGTCTCTTTGGTTGATTAGAAGTTTAATAGTAGTAAATTGAAATATTACACTACAACAGCATAAGCCTATAGCTACGAATTTTTAGCAATATTACAAATTTAAATGATTATCTTTAGTAGCGTTTTTTCTTGCGTTTATGGAAATTGCTTTTACAATTCATGTTTTTAACAATATTTTGTTGTAGATCAATGTTAGTGCGTTAAGAATGCTGGTGTAAATGTCATTAGTGGCATTTTTTATAAATATTAATAAAAAATATTTAAAAATACGGTTAAAGGTCTTATGTTTTACCCAAAACCTGCGATCATCTTCTTGCCGCGCTCTCATTCTTCTTCTACTGCCCAGAATTAATTTTGTCACCTACCGTCTGTTGCGCAAATACACGACCAATTGTCATACCGAAAAATGTTTTTGTCATCTCCTGACTTTTGAAGACGAAACCTAGTGATGTTTACACGTTGTGGCTACTGACCATCTTAGTATTTTCTTGAAGTTTAGATTTGATTTGTTGTTTTGTTTGGTTAATTGATCAAATCCAGCGGATGGATATTCATGAAATATTGAACTGTTTGCAGAATTATTCAGTTACTGTCATGGGAAATTTGAAACAATGATGTTGAGCAAGTTATACCCCTTTCACCCAGAATTTTTGACTTCAATATTCACTGCTTTTTTCCTGCTTTACTACGTTAATTTTGCTTCGACCTTGCTCTTATTCTAGTACCCTCTTTATAGAAAAAAGTTAACATTCTTGTTTCCTCATACACTAAGTTAAAATGCTATTTATTTCCATGAATTGATGCATGGATTGGCTATAGAGGCCAAGCTTGCCATAAATATGAGTCAAATATTAGTGACATTGCACATTTGAGTTGATTATTCGTGTCACTGGAATTCAATGTAGTGGTTTCTCGTTAAAAGCTTAAAAATAGTGTAATTGGCTACTTTTATTTACTATTAAATCTGTGTCATGGAGATCTAATGCTTTGTCCAATTTCAAATATGTGTTTACCTTGGGATTAAAGAGTTGGAACTAGTATAGAATTTCTTTTAAAACTTCGAATGGTCTGTGTTTTGAGATGTGGTTGCATTTTCCTCGTCGTATCCATCAGATGAGATTTAACTTCAACTTGAGTGCATCATATTGGCATTTGAAGATAGTTTAATGCTATATTGTCATCGACTTTTGAAGATTCAATCTAACCCCATTAGAGAGGCCAACTAAACTGTTACTCAACAACCACAAAAGAAACTTAAAACAAAATTGTCTAGTAATAATTTTCCAAGTTTCAAACTTGAAGATGATGCGAAACAAACCGGCGAAATAGTTAATTAAAAAAATGGTTCTGTATTATTTATAACATATATAAGCTAATTAAAATTTGTGTCCATTGGTAAGCATGTTCAATCTGTGAACACAATTAATTTACATTTTTGGAAGTTAATTTTACCAATTTATATCAATTATATTATATATTCAGAGAGTTAACAGAAACAGAATCGTGTTATAAAAGAACTTGCACAAGTTTTTGAATGTTCTTATCATCAATAAAAAAATATTTCATACATGCTTGTGTGATTGAACTCTTCACTTAGTAGCCAACTTTGTGAGATGTGTATATACACACACACACACACACACACACACACACACTTTTTCACTTAGTAGCCAATAAGAATTTGTTCATGATTATGAATGGATTCTGAGGCTTAACCTGAAAAAAAAAAAAATTTCCTTGGGCTGTTTTCACTTTAGATATTAAATTTCTGGTCTAAAGAAATATAAAAAAAAAAATGGAAATTGTTTAACTCCAAATAAAAAGAGGCACAATGTGATTAGAGAATTATATCCTCTTTTTGTCCAAGGTTACAGGAAGGTCTTTAGAGAATTTATTAGCACTAAATTAAACAAATCCAAAAAATTCTAGTGTGTGGTAGTTGGTATAAATGAATTCCATTCATAAGCATAGTTCTAGATTGATTCATTGATAGAATTTATTAGCATTATAAGAAGTTTAGCCCTAATTCGTTGTGATTAATTTTAGTTGTTTTAGAAAGGAATAGGCAACGTCATAGCTTATTCAAACTATCAAGAATACTATTCATGATGATTAACTTTATTGATTTATGATCATGATCATAATTAGGATACCATAATAGAATGCATAGATTTAATGTCATAATACAATATTGTCATAATACAATACTTATAAAATCTTTAAGAGTTTTACAGTTTCTTGTAGGTTTAACACTTTAGCATAAGGTTTGGCTCTATTGTGTTTCAACTTTTGGTAATTTATTTGTACCATATTCGAATTTATTTACTGCATTGTATGTTTATTTATTGATATCAGAGACATCTACATATTATCTTACTGTTAGATGGTGAAAATTATCAAATCCAATCAATTAGTAGAATTGGTTTGCTTGAATTATATTAAGAGTGTTGTATTTTGATGACTCACTATGACAATAATAAAATTCAATGATATGATAGGATTAGTTTGTATACATAATCTTGGGAGCATGTAGAGGAGTTGTGGATTGATTGCATGACTACTTTCGCTTAGGTTTTTTATATTTACTATTTTAGCTCTTTTGATACAAGAATAAGATTATAAGTTAAAATATTATTCATTTTTGCAGGTGAGTTGTAAAGGATAACCACAAGTAGAAGAGATGAATGAGTTTTGATACAATACATAAAGAATTTCTAGAGGGGTTGATTAGTTTCATTAATTTTGTATTTAAAGATAAATCAACTACTGACAAAGTTTTATGTTCTTGCAAAAAGTATGCCAATTATTACTATAAATATCAGACTAAAATAGATGATCATAAAGTGGTTCATAACTTTATGCTAGGGTATACTACTTGGTTTTGTCATGGTGAATCAATGGTTACATAAAGTATTATCCCACATGTTTAAGTAGAACAAGAAATGCCTAGAGATAATGACATGACAAAAATGTTACATAATGTTTTTAGGATATCAGGACAAAATGTAAATGTATGTATGAATAAAATGGATGTAACGAAGCCTAATGTTAATGGTACTACACCACAAGAAAATATAGACCATTTTCTTAGACAAGGGGAAGATTTTAAGAAATTAATGGAAAATGTCAAGGAAGAATTATATCTAAGATGTGAGAATTTTGATAAATTTTTCTTCATATCGAATTTCTATAATTGAAAATGTCATTATGATTAGTCTAATAAATTAGTTGATGTTTTAACTAAGCTTTTGAAAGATGTTTTTTTTAAGGGTAAGACATTACTAAGATCATTCTATGAACAAAATAAAGATTATTGATGCATTAAAACTTAAGTATAATAAAATTAATGTTTGTCCTAATAATTGTATGCTATTTTGAATAGAAAAAGATTTTGATGATGTATGCTTAGTTTGTGGGGCTTTAAGAACTTCTGAGAATGATTCTTGCAATGACATAACAAGTTTTCAAGAAAAAAAAAATTTCGTCAAGGGTGTTATTGCATTTTCCTTTAAAACTTAGGCTTTAAAGATTATTCTTGTCATCTAAACTTCAAATTTGAAGACATGACATGAAAAATATCATACTAAAGACGACATTATGAGACATCCAACTGACTTAAAAATTTAAAAAAGGTTTGGACTCGAGATACCTTGACTTTGCTAAAAAACCTCATAACATTAGATTGAGTTTAATAAGTGATGACTCTAACTCATTCGGTACAATGCAAAGTACTTACAGCATATGGTCAGTTATTTTAACTCCCTTATAACTTACCACTATGTTTATGTATGAAACAACAATTCTTCATCATCTTAATGTTAATTTCTAATCAATTTTGGCTTGAAAATGATATCGATGTTTACATGCAACATTTGATAGAGGAATTGAAAGATTTATGGAAGGTAGGTGTAGACACTTTTAATGCTTCATCTAAAGAAAATTTTCAATTGCATGCAACAATTATATGGACCATCAATGATTTTCTAACTTATGGTAATTTATCTAGTTGGAACATTTACAATTGATTTATGTGTCTTTACTATAATACAAAGACATACTCTAAATGATTGAGGAATGGTAAAAAGTTTTATAAGGTATTGATGGTTTTTGGAAATTAGTCATAAGTTTTGATTTGATGCAAAATCATTTAATAGGACAACTAAATTGAGATTTACTCGTGTTCCACCCTTAAGGGTAGACATATTAGATCAATTAGAAGATATCAAATTCATTTACAGGAAAGATAAATAAGGAAGTTACAAGGATTAAACCAAAAACATGGAAAAAAAAAGTATCTTCTTCAAATTACCTTATTGGCAATATCACTTAATAAGATATAACCTTGATGTAATGCATATAGAGAAGAATGTTTTGACAATGTGGTTAATAAAATTCTAACTATTGATAAGAAGTTGAAAGATAACATTAATACTTGTCACGACTTGTAAGAAATGAATATAAGAAACGAGCTATGGCCTCAATAGTGGGATCGAGGAAAAGCTTATTAACTTCCTGTATGCTATACTATAATGCCATAAGAGAAATTTTTTCTTTTATAAAGTATTAGAGAATGTGAAATTTCTAGATGGCTATGCACCAAACATCTCACAATGTGTTCATAAATAATGTAAATTATCTGGTTTAAAAATTAATGACTATCATGTTTTAATGCAATAAATTCTTCCTCTTGTATTACGTGGTATGTTGCCTGTTAAAGTTAGTTCAATTTTGATTGAACTATCTAACTTTTTTTAGGCTTTATGTACTAAGTCCCTTCAGATTCATGATTTTAAGCAACTTAATGTGAAGACTGTGTTAACACTTTGCTAGATAAAAAAGATAATACCACCAGTATTTTTCACAATAATGGTGCATTTAGTTATTTGTTTGACAATAAAAGCTAGACTCATTAGACCAATGTACTATCGATTGATGTATCTAATCCAAAGGTAATAGATATGAATAAATAAACTTTTTATTCTACTAATGCAAATAATCTAACAAGTTGTTATTCTTTAGGTCACTATACACTTTTAAATCAAACATCTATAGTAAAGCACAATCAGAGGATTCGATAGTTGAAGCATACCTTGCTACATAGTGTTTAACATTTTGCTCTTAATATCTAAATGATGACAAATCAAGTTAAAGTAAAAATAAATAAATATTGGCAATGAAACAAAGTCAAAATCAGTCCCATTCTTAAATGTTCGACAACCATATGGTAGTGTCCAAGGTTTCTTGATAAATGAAAAAATATGGGTATAAACACAATGTTATGTCCTTTTCAACTATGATTCAAATATAGTGTAAATTTGTAATGAGTAATTTTCAAGTGATGAACATATTTATATAATTAATAATGCTTCATGTTGGACCTCTGTGGATTTTGAATTGAAGCAAAACATATGTTAAAATATATAACTGGTCCATGCATGCATTGAACATAACAAAAAGGACTAAAGATTTTTGTTTTATAGAATTTTCATGACATACGACTGTGTGTGTCATAGATGCACGACCGTGTGTGTGTTATAAAAGCAACACATGATTGGGATGGACCGTGTAAAGTGTCTGTATATGAAGAATACAAGATGCATGACCTTGTGTTTTTCGCACACATAACCGTGTGTCAAGTTATAAGGATGTACACTCTCATATAGGTCTAGCCATGCCCATGTAAGAAGAACATTACTGGACACATGCCTGTGCAGCTACAGCACAAGCCCGTGTTACCTAGAAAATACTAATCATGTGAAGATATATGGGTATTGTGCATACAATCGTATGACCTTCTAAAATATTGAAGAATTGAAACTTCAAGTACACACGTCCATGTATGTGGGGCATATGCTCAGGTGGGTATGCACGATAGGAAAAATATGACCATTGGATAGCAAAGAATAAAGGAAACACGACCATGTAAGAGAAGGACACACCCATGCAAGTTTTTAGAACGTCTCCAACGACTCCCAACTCAGTAGCAACGACTATATCTTCCCACCAAGTATAAATTGAAGCTGATTTGAGGATTCAAAGGTTAGAGAATTAGGCCAAATACTCACATCTTTCTATTCTCTAATTCTTCTCTACTTTTTCTCACAAAATTCATATTGTAAATCAATTGAGAGTTTTTGAGAACTTATTGTGTATTAACCTTGTAAGGCAATTTCTTACTACCAATTCCACAAACCCTTGGGTGTAATCTCGTGAAACTAATGTAGGACATAATCCCTATTAAAAATAAGTTAAGAGTGCAATCTCTCGATCAAAACTAGTGTGAGAAAGGGTAAAATCCCTTGTGTCAAAACTATTGTAACTTTGGGGTTAAAGTTAATAGAAGGAAATCTTCAAACGGGGTTGCTTGAAGTAATGGACATAGGAGGCATGAAGAAGCTTTGAACCACTCTAAATCGACTGAGCAATTTCTATCTCTTACTCTTTTTACTTTGTGTTAATATTGTTTATTTGCTTAGTTATGTTTAATTGTTATTACATGTATATTTGCATATTTGAGTTGGTAGAATAGGAAAAAGTCTTAAAATTGCAAAAGATTTCTAAATAACCTATTCACCTCTTTCCCCCTCTAGGTTATTTGCCATTAGTATTTGAGGTTCAACAATTGGTCTCAGAGTTTGGTCTCTTGTTTTAAAAAATTTAACAATTTTTAGAGTTCAAGATCCTTTTTTGAAATTTCTATGGCAAATATTTTTCAAAAACCATCTTTTGAAGAAAGGGGTAATTCACTTAGGTCACCTTTATTTTGTGGAGAAAACTATGATCAATGGAAATTTTGTATGAAAATTTTTGTTCAATCTATTGATTATACACTTTGGAAAAGTATTGATAAGGGTGATTTCGTTCCCACAAATTCAAATACATATATGCACAAGGAAAAAGGTAAATTTAATGAGAATGATGAAAAATTAATGAGTTTAAATTCAAGGACATTAAATATGCTCTTTTATGTTTTAGATGCCACGAAATTTAACCATGTTTCTTCTTATGAAATAACGCATGAAGCTTGGATGATCCTCCAAATGATTCATGAAGATACAAGTCAAGTGAAGGAGTCCAAGATGGAGATGGTTTTTCATGAGTACGAATTATTTGAAATGAAAAAGGAGGAGAATATCGCAAAAATGTATAAACACTTCTCAAACCTAATGAATAAATTAAGAGGATTGGACAGAAGGTTTAAAGAGGTTGAATTGATCAATAAAGTGCTAAGATTATTGCTGGAAGCTTAGAGTATGAAGGTGACGACAATTGAGGAGTCGAAAGACTTGAACAATATGGGCATGGATAAATTGATCGAGAATCTCCTAACTCACGAAATGAAATGAATGCCCAAGAAAGAGAGGAAAAAGAAGAAGAACATAGTACTCAAGGTTGAGGAGAATTCAAGCGAAAATGAAGAAAAATCAACTGAAGAAGAGAGCTCAATAGATGAAGAGGATTTGAAGATGCTCTCTAAGAAGTTTAGCAAGTTCCTATTAAAGGGAAAGAAGAAAAAGTGGTGACTTGCTATGAGTGTGGCAAGGAAGGACATTACCGATAAGAATATCCTCAAGTGAAAAAAAAGAAATCAAAAAAGAAAATGCTTGTCGTATTAAGGAAGATTCAGATGACGAAGATGAATAAAAACGAGTTTCCTTATACTTCTACTCTGAAAAGGAATGAAAAAGTAGTGTAAGAAAGTCATCAATCCAAATACCCTAAACCTTATTTTTATGATATACTTGATTGATGATGATGTGGATGCCATGTGGTAATTGTGTTGAATTGATATGCATATTTTTACTTGCTTTATTTGATTGGTTAGGCTGAATTGATACAAGTGTGATATGTATATATATTTTAAGTTATAACATTTGCATTTTTGGAATTCATGTCAAATTGGATCAAGTTTGCTTGTGTTGGTTGCAAATGAAATGGATTCATACATTAAATGTCCCCCATAGTCAAAACATGCAAAAATGTGGTTGTAATGTTTTGATCAAATATTGTGCATTACATGTTTAATTCCCCTAAATTCCCCATAAGTTGCAAAAATGTTTCAAATATGTCAATTATGTTTAAATTGTGTTTATAATATGTCTTTAGTTGTTTTCAATGCTTTGAATTAAATAAAAATCAATTTTGAAAAATTTGAAATTGGTTTGAAAAAGGCCCCATGTGTCAATCTGTAGTTTTTTGTAAAATTTTTGGGTTTTACGGATCATATATGACTGTGCATATGAGTTGTATGATCGTACATGATACATTTGTCTAGTCACAGTCCCGTGCTTAAAAGACACATGACTGTGCATGTCATGAAATCAGACATACACGCCTGTGTATTACGTCAACACGACCGTGTATGACACAAATTGTAGAAAATACTTAATTTGTCACATTTTTTTTAATTTTTTACAAGTATTTCATTCATATGCCTTAATGTTCATATTTTATTCATGAGAATGATGATTTTAATGCATATGTTTATTCAAAAAGGATGAGAGATAAAAAATTGAATGCTCCTTGATTGAAAATGTATGTTCCTGTGAGAGAGAATGTTTATATTTTTATCAATAATAAGTACCATAATTTTTGAAAAAGGGGGTGATGTAGCATCCCAGTTTTAGAAAAGCCCTTAGGGATAGAGTTTTGGGGTTAGAAATAGAATTCAGGAATAGATTGGGAGTTTATCAGAATTCAGGGGTGAGTTAGTAATTTTCCAGAGCAGTGTGGCCTTCGTATGATGCCTTTAGGGAGGTTTTAATCATGCGAAGCGCGGGAAATGGATTTCATCCATTTTCCCAGGTGCACTCCCGTGCGCCAAGCCTGCACGCCCGTGCAGGTGGGATTAAAGAAAGAGAGGGACGGGAGATTTTCATTTTCTCACCCATTTCAGCCAGCTTTCTTCTCCTTTTCAGCAGCTTCCAGCCCTAGGAGAGAAGTCCAGCTTCCAGCAGCTCCCAATCCAGCCAGAGATCAGAGAGAATAGCTTGAGTTTAAGCTTCCAGCAGCCATGTCGAGAGGTAAGTGTTTCTTACTCTCTCCTTCAGTTTTCCAGCTTGTTTGATGTGGATGGAAATGTGAGTTTCCATTCCTAGCTTGAGATGCTATGCTTGTATGTATGTATGATGATGAGATGATGATTATATGTTGATTGCCATGCTTATTTTCCACCCAGAACCATGCATGCTTTGCTGTGTGTGTGTAGTGTGAGAAAACTTGATGTGTTAATGGTGGAATCAGTAACAGTGGATGGATGTTGAGATTGATGATTGATATGTGTTATTAGAAGTGCCATTTATGCATATTTCCAGTTAATTTCAGTTTGGTTGAGAATCAGTTGGTTTCCAGCGCGTTTCAGGCGAGCCATGTCTGAGCAGAGCAAGACACACGACCGTGTGCCCGCAAGAGCACGCCCGTGTGCCCTTGTTTCTGCAAGGACACGGCCGTGTGCACTTCGTGCACACGGGCAGAAAACGCAGGGACACGACCGTGTGTCCTGAGGGACACGGCCGTGTGTCCCATTTATTGCATGAAATGGCCAGAATTCCAGAAGCACACACGCCCAGACGCACGACCGACACACGGTCCCGTGTGCTGGGGCACACGCCCGTGTGCCTTTGCTTGCACGGCCGTGTGTGTGTGCTACACGACCGTGTGCTTTCCTTGCACGGCCGTGTGTCAGCCAGTTTCTTCCAGAAATTCAGAAATTGATTTATTAAAGGTTTGGTAATCCATCCAAAGGCAATCAGACATCAGATAATTCAGAATTCAGTTAAGAATAGCAGCATATGCATTCAGAGCATAGCATATAGTCTGAATGAGGATCCAGGGATCCGAATTCAATAGTTTTCAGCAGTCAGAACCCAATCTATGGGTTTCAGTTTTGGGGTGAACTCGAGGGGGCATCTGTGGGACCCAGCTTTCTGACACCAGTCAGTCAGCTCAGCAGTATATCAGCAGATCAGTTTCAGCTTTCTAGCCAGTAGCTAGAATTTTCAGCCCACTTGGCCAGGATGCCGAATCCCTGTGTTCATCAGCCTGATCAGCACAGCAGGTACCTTCGGGTACATTCAGTTAGATGCTCAGATACATGCATCATCAGTCATTTTCAGATTCCAGCTCAGCATGTCATTTCATATATTCATATTGACATGCATTAATCAGAAATCAGTAACCAGATAACAGAATAATCAGATAACAGCAGTAATCAGATAAATCAGATTCAGTGCCAGCAAGCGATTAGATGCATGAATAGGGCCGATCAGGTATGCATGCCCTTGTTTGCTGCTTGCGTGGGTTGAGGGAAGTAAGGAATGCTTACTGGGTGATCTTTATCACTCATCCCTTTCCTTCTTCCTTCCTTTTCAGGTCAGTTTGCTGCTGGCGAGGAGCGGGTGGATTGAGGCTGGCGAGGAGGACCCCACACACACTCTCCAGTTTGTATTTTATTTTCAGTTGGACCTGTGAGGTCTTGTACTTGTACGTTTTGCAAATGTATATGTACTCAGATGTAAAACAGTTGTACAGAGCAGTTATATATATATATATAGTAAAGCCAGTTGGGCTCATTGTATATTTCAGTTTCAGCTTCCGCTTGCAGTGTAAATTAGATCAGCAGTAGTATAGTATTTTCTTTTTCGTAGGATTCCCGTCTCGGGTACCCAAGTTCCAGTTTATTGAATAAAAGATCAGTTTCTTTCAGCAGCAGGGGTACTCGGGGCGGCGGGTCCTACATTGTTGGTATCAGAGCGTTTCTCTGTGCCATTTTCAGTAGAGATTGAGTTGTAAGTGTGTGGTGTTGCTTTCTCTCCTTCGCAGCCATCATCCAGACCCTCCTCACAGCACCAGTCAGGTAATTTCTTTTCCAGTTTTTGCTATGTTTGAGTTTCTAACCCCTTTTGCTTGCGATGCTATAGATAGAGAAGCCTATGTTCCTAGATACATAGATGAAGCCAGTAGTAGTCCCCCTGTCCGTCCCATGAGTGTCAGTGAGGGGCGGCGATCTCAGAGTTCCTCCCACGTGCCAATCAGACCAGATCAGCTCAGAGAGATGATTGGGGATGTTGTCAGAGAGAGTTTACAGCAAGCTGGTGTGGGAAATGTGCCAGAGCCAGCCAACATTAATCCCCCTCAGTATTCAGCTTATCAGTTTCCAGCACAGCCACAGTTTCAGCCACAGTATCAGCCACAATTTCAGTCTCAGTTTCAGTTTCAGCCTCAGCCAGAATATCAGCAGCAGTATTACCCTCAGCCTCAGCCTCAGTATTACTCAGTGCCTCAAGCAGCCAGAGAGGCTTATCCGTTTCAGTTTCAGCCTGCCAGAGAGGGTTATCAGTTTCAGTCTCAGCCTGTCAGAGAAGGATATCAGTATCCAGCAGAGTACAGAGAGCACAGTCAGGCTACTAGTACAGAGACAGTGGGTACAAGCTCATCAGGTAGACTTCATCCAATCTACCATCTGCCAGGACCGTATCAGCCAATGAAGTTCAGTGGGTCCAAAGATCCTGCAGTGGCAGAAGAGTGGATTAAGTCAGTGGAGAGTAGCATGGGTCTCTTCACGTTATCAGAGAAAGAGAAGGTCAGATTTGCGACATTCCATCTCCGAGGCGATGCCAAGGTGTGGTGGGGCCTAGCTAGGGCTACCATCCCTGAGCAGCAGATGACCTGGGCAGAATTCAGACGGCCATTTGATGCCGAGTACCGGGGCTCAGAGTTGATGTATTCAAAGGCCCAAGAGTTCATTGAATTGGTTCAGGGGCCTAGTTCAGTATAGGAGTACGCCACAAGGTTCAATGCCTTGGCGAGATTTGTCCCTAGTTTGGCGGGGACTGAGTTGGGCCGAGTTCAGAAGTTCGTCCATGGCCTGCATCCAGCAATATCCAGGGATGTCCTGACCGGACCGTACCCTCCCCAGCTGTTCAGTGATGCTTTGGGGAGAGCCCTCAGATCAGAGGCCAGTCTTCAGAAAATGGGCGCCATGAGCCGAGTAGCCGAGAGGGCAGATGAGAGAGATAAGGGCAAGAGGCCACTGTCAGCTAAGAGATCAGCCAGAGGTGTTCAGAGACAGAGGACTGCACCACAGTTTTCCCTGCCACGGTGTACTCAGTGTGGCAGACGTCATTCAGGCGAGTGCCTCGCCGGCCAGATAGTGTGCTACATGTGCCGTCAGCTAGAGCATATGATGGCAGATTGCCCAGCCAGAGGTGGAGCTGGTGTTGGGCCCAGCAGAGGTAGTGGTGGTCAGTTCAGAGGCAGAGGTGGTCCACCCCGAGGCGGACTCAGAGCAGAGAGAGGTGGAGCAGATGCTCTCAGAGGTGGTGCTAGCACTTCAGGTGGAGGCGGCGGCAGAGCCAGAGTTTATGCTGTCCGCCAGGAGCAGGCAGATGCCATACCCCATGCAGTCACTGGTCAGATTCTCTATCTTGGTACTCATTTATTTATACTGGTTGATTGCGGGGCCACACACAGTTTCATTTTCAGGGGAGTGGTAGAGAGATTAGGGGTTGACCCTAGTGTGGCCGATAGGAGTATTCTAGTAGAGATGCCAGATGAGAGTTTCGTGGTGAGTGACAGAGTCCTCCTAGATCAGCAGATAGAGATCATGGGTAGACAGATGCTTATTAATCTGATTCTGCTGGAGTTAGCAGACTTCGACATGATCTTGGGGATGGATTTCTTGGGGAATTATGATGCAAAGATAGACTGCGGAAGAAAGAAGGTTAGATTCCACATAGGCCCTGATTGCTTCGTTTTTGGTGAGGGCATAGTAGATAGCATGATGATCTCGTGCATCCAGGCGAGCAGATTGATGAGGCAGGGTTGTGTAGGGTACTTGGCCAATGTAGTGTGCAGCAGTTCAGTAGGGCCAAGTATCGATGAGGTGCCCGTGGTCAGAGAGTTTAGAGATGTTTTCCCAGACGAGTTACCAGGGTTACCTCCAGATCGGGAGTTGGAGTTCAGTGTCGAGCTTCTCCCTGGTGCGGCTCCTATTTCCAAGGCTCCGTATCGGATGGCTCCAGCTGAGCTCCAAGAGTTGAAGAAGCAGTTGCAGGAGCTGGTGGATAAGAAATTTATCCGACCGAGCTGTTCACCGTGGGGAGCTCTGATTTTATTTGTAAAGAAGAAGGATGGGTCAATGCGGATGTGTATTGACTACAGGGAGCTGAACAGAGTAACGGTGAAGAACAAGTATCCCCTGCCGAGAATCGACGACCTCTTTGATCAGTTGAGAGGCGCAGCAGTTTTCTCCAAGATTGATCTCAGATCTGGCTATTATCAAGTCAGAGTAGCAGAGAGAGATGTCCCCAAGACAGCATTCAGGACTCGTTATGGGCATTACGAGTTTATGGTCATGCCATTTGGGTTGACCAATGCCCCAGCCATCTTTATGGATTTGATGAACCGGGTTTTTCTTGATTGCCTTGACCGGTTCGTGGTGGTATTCATAGATGACATTCTGGTTTATTCCAGAAGTATAGCAGAGCACGAGGAGCATTTGAGATTCGTGCTTTAGAGACTGAGAGATCAGCATTTGTTCGCCAAGTTCTCCAAGTGTGAGTTCTGGCTCGACAGAGTGGCATTCTTAGGCCACGTGGTGTCAGCAGAGGGAATTTCAGTGGACCCCAGCAAGGTGGAAGCGATTCTCAGTTGGCCAAGGCCGAAGTCAGTGAAAGAAATTAGAAGCTTCCTTGGGTTAGCAGGCTACTACAGGAGGTTCATAGAGGGATTCTCTAGCCTAGTAAGGCCTCTCACTGCCTTGACTAGGAAAGAGTCTCCATTCGTGTGGTCAGAGGAGTGCGAAGAGCGATTTCAGGAGCTCAAGCAGAGGTTGACCAGCGCTCCAGTTTTGGCGCTACCCCAGGAGGGGGTAGAGTTCGATGTCTATACAGATGTATCCCATCAGGGGATCGGGGCAGTTTTGATGCAGAATGGTAGGGTCATTGCCTACGCCTCTAGGCAATTGAGAGATCACGAGTTGAGATACCCTACCCACGACCTAGAGTTAGCGGCGGTCGTTTTCGCCCTGAAGATTTGGAGGCATTATCTGTATGGAGTCAGATGCAGTATATATTCAGACCACAAAAGTTTGAAATATTTCTTCACCCAGAAAGAGCTCAACATGAGACAGAGGAGATGGTTGGAGCTGGTGAAGGACTATGATTGTGACATCAGATACCACCCAGGGAGAGCCAATGTGGTGGCTGACGCCTTGAGTAGGCGGGTAGCCTTATCCAGCCTATCTGTTCAGAGAGAGCTGCAGTCTGAGATTGTCAGAGAGCAGATAGAGATAGTGACAGCAGGATTCTCGAGGCTTCAGATCAGATCCTCTTTGTATGATGAGATCAAAGAGGGGCAGATATTAGATGAGTGGACTCAGAGTATGCTTCAGAAAATGTCAGAGAGAGTAGTGCCAGACTTTGAGTTCAGTGATGGGATCTTGAGGTTCAGAGGCAGAGTCTGTGTGCCCCAGAGTTCAGAGCTGAGACAGAGGATTTTGTCAGAAGCGCACAATGCGGTGTACTCAGCACACCCGGGCAGTACAAAGATGTACAGAGACCTCAAGAAAAGTTTCTGGTGGTCAGGGATGAAGAGAGACATAGCGGACTTCGTTTCCAGATGCCTTGTATGTCAGCAAGTAAAGGCAGAGCACCAGAGACCCTCAGGATTACTTCATCCTCTAAGTATTCCTGAGTGGAAGTGGGATGATATCTCCATGGATTTCATCTCCGGGCTTCCTAGAGTTCAGAGAGGATATGATGGAGTATGGGTCGTAGTTGACCGTCTCAGCAAGTCAGCGCATTTCCTGCCAGTTAAACAGGGAATGTCCACAGAGCAGCTAGCCAGACTTTACATCAGAGAGGTGGTGAGACTCCACGGCGTTCCCAGGACGATAGTGTCGGATAGGGACTCCAGATTTCTGTCAGCCTTCTGGAGATCTCTACAGAGAGCATTGGGAACCAGGCTACAGTTCAGCTCAGCATATCACCCTCAGACAGACGGCCAGACAGAGAGGGTGAATAAGATATTGGAGGACATGCTGAGAGCATGTTGTATGGACTTCCAGACCGATTGGGCAGAGCTGATTCCTCTAATGGAGTTCGCCTACAATAACAGTTATCAGGCGACAATTCAGATGGCTCCATTCGAGGCGTTGTATGGTCGGAAGTGCAGATCTCCTCTCCATTGGGATGAGATTGGGGAGAGAGATTCCTTAGAAGTATCAGTGGGACCAGAGACGACTCAGAGGATGATTGAACAAGTCAAGATCATCAGGCAGAGAATGAGACAGGCCCAGGATCGTCAGAAAAGCTACGCAGATCTGAGGCGCAGAGAGATAGAGTTCTCAGTGGGTGACAAAGTTTTCCTGAGGATTGCACCCTACAGGCAAGTCCTCAGATTTGGCAAGAAAGGGAAATTAGCACCCAGATTTATTGGTCCCTACGAGATCCTCGAAAGGATAGGGACAGTCGCCTACAGATTAGCACTGCCAGCTAGCATGGACAGAATCCACAATGTCTTCCATGTGTCCCAGTTGAGAAAGTATGTGGGAGATCCATCTCATGTACTACAGTTTTCAGAGATAGAGTTGGCAGAAGACCTCAGTTATCAAGAGCTTCCAGTTCAGATCTTAGACTACAGAGTCAAGGTCCTCAGAAATAAAGAGATTCCACTGATCAAAGTGTTATGGCGCAGCCAGAGGGTGGAAAAAGCCACCTGGTAGGTAGAGTCTGAGATCAGGGATAGATTCCCAGAGTTGTTCAGGTAAATTCCGGGGTCGGAATTTTGTTAAGGGGGGAGGTAATGTAGCATCCCAGGTTAGAAAAGCCCTTAGGGGTAGAGTTTTGGGGTTAGAAATAGAATTCAGAGATAGATTGGGAGTTTAGCAGAATTCAGGGGTGAGTTAGTAACTTTCCAGAGTTGTGTGGCCTTCGTATGATGCCTTTAAGGAGGTTTTAATCATGCGAAGCGCGGGAAATGGATTTCATCCATTTTCCCAGGTGCACTCCCGTGCGCCAAGCCTGCCCGCCCGTGCAGGTGGGATTAAAGAAAGAGAGGGACGGGAGATTTTCATTTTCTCACCCATTTCAGCCAGCTTTCTTCTCCTTTTCAGCAGCTTCCAGCCCTAGGAGAGAAGTCCAGCTTCCAGCAGCTCCCAATCCAGCCAGAGATCAGAGAGAATAGCTTGAGTTTAAGCTTCCAGCAGCCATGTCGAGAGGTAAGTGTTCCTTACTCTCTCTTTCAGTTTCCCAGCTTGATTGATGATGATTGGAAACGTGTGTTTCCATTCCTAGCTTGAGATGCTATGCTTGTATGTATGTATGATGATGAGATGATGATTATATGTTGATTGCCATGCTTATTTTCCACCCAGAACCATGCATGCTTTGCTGTGGGTGTGTAGTGTGAGAAAACTTGATGTGTTAATGGTGGAATCAGTAACAGTGGATGGATGTTGAGATTGATGATTGATATGTGTTATTAGAAGTGCCATATATGCATATTTCCAGTTAATTTCAGTTTGGTTGAGAATCAGTTGGTTTTCAGCGCGTTTCAGATGAGCCATGTCTGAGCAGAGCAAGACACACGACCGTGTGCCCGCAAGAGCACGCCCGTGTGCCCTTGTTTCTGCAAGGACACGGCCGTGTGCACTTCGTGCACACGGGCAGGAAACGCAGGGACACGACCGTGTGTCCTGAGGGACACGGCCGTGTGTCCCATTTATTGCATGAAATGGCCAGAATTCCAGATGCACACATGCCCAGACGCACGACCGACACACGGTCCTGTGTGCTGGGGCACACGCCCGTGTGCCTTTGCCTGCACGGCCGTGTGTGTGTGCTACACGACCGTGTGCTTTCCTTGCACGGCCGTGTGTCAGCCAGTTTCTTCCAGAAATTCAGAAATTGATTTATTAAAGGTTTGGTAATCCATCCAAAGGCAATCAGACATCTGATAATTCAGAATTCAGTTAAGAATAGCAGCATATGCATTCAGAGCATAGCATATAGTCTGAATGAGGATCCAGGGATCCGAATTCAGTAGTTTTCAGCAGTCAGAACCCAATCTATGGGTTTCAGTTTTGGGGTGAACTCGAGGGGGCATTTGTGGGACCCAGCTTTCTGACACCAGTCAGTCAGCTCAGCAGTATATCAGCAGATCAGTTTCAGCTTTCTAGCCAGTAGCTAGAATTTTCAGCCCACTTGGCCAGGATGCCGAATCCCTGTGTTCATCAGCCTGATCAGCACAGCAGGTACCTTCAGGTACCTTCAGTTAGATGCTCAGATACATGCATCATCAGTCATTTTCAGATTCCAGCTCAGCATGTCATTTCATATATTCATATTGACATGCATTAATCAGAAATCAGTAACCAGATAACAGAATAATCAGATAACAACAGTAATCAGATAAATCAGATTCAGTGCCAGCAAGCGATTAGATGCATGAATAGGGCCGATCAGGTACGTATGCCCTTGTTTGCTGCTTGCTTGGGTTGAGGGAAGTAAGGAATGCTTACTGGGTGATCTTTATCACTCATCCCTTTCCTTCTTCCTTCCTTTTCAGGTCAGTTTGCTGCTGGCGAGGAGCGGGTGGATCGAGGCTGGCGAGGAGGACCCCACACACACTCTCCAGTTTGTATTTTATTTTCAGTTGGACCTGTGAGGTCTTGTACTTGTACGTTTTGTAAATGTATATGTACTCAGATGTAAAACAGTTGTACAGAACAGTTATATATATATGTATGAAAGCCATTGGGCTCATTGTCTATTTCAGTTTCAGCTTCCGCTTGCAGTGTAAATTAGATCAGCAGGTAGTTTTACTTTTTCGTAGGATTCCCGTCTCGGGTACCCAAGTTCCAGTTTATTGAATAAAAGATTAGTTTCTTTCAGCAGCAGGGGTACTCGGGGCGGCGGGTCCTACAACTTGGTAATGAACTCAACGGACAAACCATAATAGTGAAGGTTTGTCTTTAGACCAGGTAGCATGAGTGTCTAACAACTTTTCGTTGTCGTATCCAACTCTTCGAACCTAACTCATTGGGTAGGTGAGAAATGGTTGGATTCTTTGTAAGGGATTCATAAATCGTTCGTCCTCATCGATGCGTATTTTCTTGAGACAACCCTCCGGTGGCAACTCCATAGAGTCTATAAAGGCTCACAAACTCATTATAAACTCTTTTTTACCATATCTAAGGTGGTTAAACAAAAGTGACAAATTTGTTCTGACTTAGCACGTCACAAATCGGCGTCACAATCACCTTATATAAACACTCACGGTTGTGCTGCCAAGATACATATGGTTTGCCAAACCTACAAAATTAAAACCATTTTGTAGTCTTTGTCACGTATTAATTTATGCAATAACTAGTTAGATATTTTAATATAGTTTTTCAACACATCAAAATACATAAGAGTTCAACACACTATATAGACTTCTTTGATAAGATCTTCATTTATAAAGCTAATTTTTTACCTTCCTTTAAAACTTTAAACCAAATGAACCATCAATGTCAAACTTTATTTTACTGAGTTACACATTTAAAGTTTAATAATAGAAAATTGTTCTGTTTTATTATATGTTCCTACTAAAGTTTTTGTAACTATGTTAACATAGTTGGCTCACCTATTATATGATCAATTATCAATTCTTAAGTGAGAACATACATTACTTCGATATAAAGTTCGATGGGATTTATTAACCTTAGTAACTTCTATTGTTAATTTAGTCATAGCATTATTACACCTCACGGACAAAGGGAACTTGGACATATGAACTTCATATTCTTTTAACAATAAAAGGATATTATTCTCCATAGTGTCAAGATCCGAGTATTTATATTATTAGAGTCAATTGCTCTAATGCCTCAGTTAGGGCAATAATGTTTTATCTATTTAGAATGCTCTAATGATCATACTATATCATTTTAGCTATTTTACCTTATAAATATTAAGTCATATTTGTTTTATTTAATGAAAACTTAGTCAACTTTATTGTGGTTTTTATGCTTATGTTCATATTTTTAAGACTATGATTGACTTTTTCAACTATAAGAATTTATTATGGAGTTTTAGAATCTTAAAATTTCAATAAAATCTTCATTATACTAATATTGACAACTTTAATTCCACATAATTTCTAAACTTAAATATAAGCTTCTTATTACTTAGCCTTCATCGAGTGACTAATTTTTTGTTCCAAAATTCTTAATCTTTATTTAAGCTATAAGACCAACATTTCTTATTGTTGATTTTCCATTTATCATTAAGAATTGATTAAGCAACTAAAACTATTATACTCAACTTCCCTTATTCAACAAAAAGTTTAGGAATCAAATACTCTATATATAATTATAAACAATATATAGTCTTGATTTTACTAAAATATGATGAAAGTCTTATAGTTTTGTAATTTAGACTAAATAGTCATTTCCTTTGACTCATTTTGAATTATCATACTTTATTCAAACCGCTTCAACTTTCCAAATGTCTTATACTTTTGATCAAACTTGGTGACAAAATCTTTAACCTCTAATAAGATTAATCAGCAATAAATCTTTTTATGATAAGCAATCTTACTCTGATGGATTTCTCTCACTTATCATTAAAATTTTCTAATTCAATTAACCTTTAACTTTGGGCTTGGGTAATTCATTGGCTTACTAGGCCAAATCTATAAACTTAATTAGCAGTGCAAATTCAACATCTTATATCCAAAATCAGTAAGAATCTCTATTGTGACATTCTTCTTCTTCTTCTCCATTGACATTCTTCTTCTTCTTCTCCATAGCAATGGAATCTATAAAATATAATTCAATAAGACAATATTATTAACAATAAATCGCTTCAAACCCTTATAAGTTATTCTATATAAGGGTTCTGAACATATCATCATAACCTTTCTTTTAAGCGAAGAATACAACATGTAATTAAAACTCAAAAGTGTAAGGTTACATATAATAGGAACATATAACTTTTAGAAAGTTTATCTCCTTTGGTTAGATAAACTTCTTAGGTCACTACTCTCTTTCTCAAAAATGGGAATAACATATGTCAATTGAAAAATCGCAATCACTTTTGGGTGAATTGAAATTCTCACAACCAATATAATTCTCCAATCACTTTATGCAACATCAATTTAATACACACAATAACCACCTTTGGACAGGATAGTATATGTATCAAAATTGAAGAATGTCTTTTTCACCGAATATAGAATTTTTACAAGTTTCATTGAATGCACTACTTTAGCGATTAAACATTCTAACAACTTACATCAAATTCTATTAAGACTAAATAATATTGTCAACATTATGATCTCATGAGATACATTAGAAAGTTACCTCAGACAATCTTAGTATGTAAATATTGCAACAAATTCGCATATTAAGCAACAACCATTATAGTTTTGAAACCATATAAGCCACGCCTTATAGGGAATTCTGATGCATCGCCATCAATTCTCTTTTAGGTAGAAAAAATGACATACTATTGGGGTTCCAATCACAAGGTTATAAGAGTCATAATGAGGATCTTGGGAATATATAATTTTCTAAAGAAATATCCCCTTTAGACGGATAACCCTATGGACTATTGTTTATTCTCTATTTAATAAAAAAATACATGTCAATTGAATGAAAACAACCATCTTTAGGTGAATTGAAAATTCAACCATGACCAATCCATTCCGTTGATAGTATATGTCAATTGAACAAAGTCAACCACTTTTAAGTGAATTGAACTCATTCATGATTAGTAACCTTGTGCAACCGTCAACCTTAACGCATATAATAACCCTCTTTGGGTAGGATATTACATATGCCAAGACTGAAGAATGTATTATTAACAAATGAAATGTTACACAAGTTTTAATGAATGTATCACTTTAATGATTACCATTCTGATAACTTATACAATCTATTCATGATATCAAAAAAGAAAGTTGTTTTAGTAAAAACTTCATGAGATATGAATCTTTATTGTCTTGAACAATCCTTAAAATTTTGTTTTCTACCCAATCCAATTAATAATAATAATTTTAACTTAATGTGGTAATTAAACACATATGACAAACTTGATAATTAAAATTTATTAGTGTAGTATTTTAAGCCACATAATTTATTTTAAATTAAATTTATTTCTAAATAGAGTACTAAAAGCATGACTATGCCTTCAAGCATCACCACAATCTCTTTACATGTGCTTACGTAGACCATAAGTTGTTTATACATTTCATTTCATGGATTGTCGCTTGCCTTTTGCACTTTGTAATGCACTTTTTTAATCCTTAATATGTTCTCACACAAGACCATATATCTCCATTATGGTTCATACATCACTTAAGACCATTTACATGTTGAAATATATCTTCTAAATAGACATGCATTTAATAACACCCTTGAGAACACTTTTATGCAGCACGTATGTGCCACGTGTCTTTAAGTTAACTTTATGTGTCAATAACCACCAGAACTTCTATTTATGTGCTCTCACGTGCATCCAGCATCACTTCATGCGCCATCTAAAGCCAACAAGTGTCATCAATAGTCTTTCAACATACTACATGTGCTTATTAAAACCTTCACAAGTGTTCACATGCTTCTAAGGTGTTTCTCGCACCAAAACAAGCTTGTAGAACACATTCATGCACAGAAATGCACCACTAGGTGTTCCTTACACATCAATACACACATTTATTGATCATTACGTGACACCACACATTTTTAGGAGCCCTTCACGTTCTCTCACACGCCTATACAAACTTTCATGCACTATCATGCATTGAATAAATATTCTCATTCTCATGCTCTATCATGCGTTCACACGTGCAAGACAAGCAAATCTGGCATGTGGATCCACATGTCAATTTTGCACGTACTAAGGTTGGACTGAGTTAGGCCTAATCAACCCAGAATAGAAAATAGCCAGAGAGCTCAACTCATATTTTTGGGCCACCTCCAATAGTGATTCAGCAGCCAAAGCACCTAATCATAATTTTCAACCGATCTAGCACCATAAAGGTAGAGAATCGACCAGAACCATGACTTGAAGTCGTGACAGTGATTTAAGCTCAAATCTGTCATGATTTTTGTCCTTTTCGGCCATAGGCGGTGTTCTCGACACAGGGTTTTTGTCAAGCATGGCTTAGAGATTCATTCATGCTTTGGATTTGGTGAGTCATCACTGATTTCGTCAAAAACTGGGAATGCAAATAACATATGTTATATTCGTTTATATATATAAAAGCATATGTCAACTTAATTTTGGCTGAAAAACAATGCCAAAATCTGAAATTGATCATTTTTTATTGAACTATAATATTGATTTCATCTAGTTTCATAGTTATGAACCTTAATTTAGAAGTACAATTTATCAATTTCATGCATTAAAATTGGCATTGAATTTTCAAATACCCAAATTTCATAGCTGAAATAAACTGTAAATTCAATTTCAAGATTTAGATTCTATAATCTAATGCGTTTGACTCTGATACCACATGTAATAAGTTAATTTATATGAACTGAATAAATAACCATCAATTATAATTTATAGGATCTACACATATATTATAAAACATTGAATTTATGCATTGATTTAGGGTTTATAAAGATACCTGAAATTTCATACAATAAAAATTAATAGTAATACTGCTAATACTTGTAATAAAATGATTGATCTTTCAACCCTGAAACCTTTCTTTATGATAATTTTTAATAGGTGAAACTAGGGTTGGATTCGAGCCGAACCGAACGTGAACAGTAACATGTTCGTGTTCGCGCTCGTTTCGTACTGTTCGGATTCAGGTTCGTATTCGTGTTCGTCAAACTTTTTAGTTCGGGTTCGTATTCGTGTTCGATTCGTATAATTAAGTTCGTATTCGTATTCGTATACGTATTCGATTCGTATAATTTATTTTTATATTTATTAAAAATTATAATTAATACAAATAATTAATAAAATTTAATTAAAAAATTATTATTTTAAGTTCGGGTTCGTGTTCGTGTTCGATTCGCATAGTTCGTGTTCGGACTTCTTCGAACCGAACTTTAAAATTACAGTTCGTGTTTGGGTTCGTTCGGCTCGTTCGAGTCAAACTTAAAAACGAACTCAAATATGTTCGGTTCGAATCCAGCCCTAAGTGAAACTATATCCATTGGTTTCGAAGAATGAATCTAGGTAATATATATAATAAGTCAAAAGATCTCTATTAAAGATCTAATAAACCTTAAATTTCATATTAATATTGTTTATTCAAATAATTACTTTATAATATATTGGGTTTATCTTTATAATATACAATTAACCGGTTTTATTAAACCAAAAATTATAATTAATCTAGAGCTTGCTATTGCTTGCTTAATCTAGAGGTGCTCCGTTCTTACATGTTAAAAAAAGTTGCAGAAAAACAAAGTAGCATCGTGAAAATGGCCAATAAACAACTATATAGGGGCCAGACTGCACCCAGGCCAGGCCCATCAATTAGTTTGCCCAGCATCTCTGCTCGCCCACACCAGTTTGTTTTCCAAATATACAAAGACGCTGAGAGCTGACATAAATACGCTGAAGTTATAGATCCTTGTATGGTCGGAAGATAAGCAACGTGATTTTAATGTATAGAACGGCCTGAAAGTTACATCTGTTTCCCCCCATATATTATTAAGAGGCCAATTCACACATAAACAAATTTTCTTTTTTGGAAAAATATGAAATTAAATTTTACATGTAGATATATGTTAAATATCATTGGCCAAATGACTAAGTTTCACCCAAGGTTTTCTTAAATGGTAGGTGTCACCTAAAAAGTTTTTTAAAGTTAAATATTTATCTGTTGATCAGAGTAAATAGTTAAATTTAATATTCAACCATTAAATTTAACTGATCAAAATAATATTTTTGTTTTTTTAAATTAAAAAATTTTAAAAATAATAATTAATTAAATTAAATTTATAAAAATAGCTAAAATATAAAATAATATTAAAATAATAATAAAAATTTTAAAAATTAATTAAAAATAAAAAGGAGGCCACCATTGCTAACAATGTCAATTGGCAGTGATGATCACTGAAAACCTAATCATATGACAGAAAATAGACATTTAATTAGTTTTGTGATCAAATTTAACTGTCTTGATAGAAAAAAAAAGTGTCATAAAAAATAGTCAAAAATAGTTTGTATATATAAAACTGATAATTTTTTATTAGCTTTAATAGAGAAGGCGATGGTCACCACCGTTGATGATACTATTGATTGTGATAATCACTTTTTTATTTTTTTATTAAAATTTTTAATTAATTTTTTAATTTTTTATTAATATTTTAATATTTTTTAATAAAATTTTATTTTAATATTAATATTATTTATTTTTTCTAGAAGGTATTTTGATTATTTATTATAAAATGTTTAAAAAATTGAAAAAAAAATATTTAACTTCTGAAAATTTGTTAGTCATTTAAGGAAACATTGGGTGGGTTCTAGGCGTTACGCTAATATCATTTCCATGCTATTTAAACGAAACTAAGCCATATAGGTTGAATGTGATTAGCTTTCATTGCAGCAAAACTTAAGCCCATCTACTGTTGGGCCACATTCCAGGCGGGATTCCTTCGAGGAACCAACTTAAGCCCATTGTGGTTGGGCCCCAAAATGAAATACGGGAATGAACCCGTAGTGAATCGACCAAACAATCCGATACGCGCAAACATTGCGCTACGGGTCCACATGTGATAAGTTAAATTGATTTAAATCACTGTAAAACTCTGTCACCTTCCATCTGGGTTACTCAGAGATGAAGTTTGAAAAAACCTTTTTATAACACTTTAAGAACATGCATACTTTGAACTTTTAAACTCATTTGAAGCGAAAAAGCAAAAGCAAGCATATATGGAGCAGAAACATGCATATTTGGCACCTTTAGGGAACACCCAAAACGTAATACTAGGATTGATTCACTTTAATGGGTAAAAATATTTGAAGCCCATTCATGAGCCTCTTTATAGGACTTTAAATCCTTCAATGCGCAATAAGGCCCATTTCACACCCAGAATAATGAAGGTTTTTTATGTTTTTTTTGGTTAGTCAGAATAATGCAAGGTTTCTCATCAACATACAAGTAAATGTACATTTTCCTTGTGATTATTCATTTCACAATCAAACATAGGGATTTGGACTCATCTTTCTATGCCTTTTCAAGAGTGGCAAAACCACCCATATACTTGAAACATCCAAAAGCTCTTGACTACCCCTTTCTTTTTCAGATAATTTAATAAAGTCCCACTTCCAGTATATACTTAAACCAAAATAAGTTCTTAAAGACCCAGAGATATTACTTTAGTTTAATTCAGAATAGATGCTTATATTTTTAAAAAAAGACTTGACCTTGTCCTAAAAATTTTAATTAAGAGCTGAAACTCTTGACCCAAAAAAAGAAAAAAAATAAAAACCTTAAACTTGAAATCGGCGGACAATACCAATAATGCTCCCATATCTTGTATGTCACTGTCAAATAGATTTTACACCTTTTATAAAGATATTTCTTTTCAATCCAACTACTTTTTTGTAGAAATAATCTCGTTGAAAACAACCTTGCCTCCATAATTTAGACAAACTTGAAAAGCAATTCCAGTATCTAATGCCATTCTATAATTCTCTCCACGTCACGTCCCCAGAGACTTTTGTTTTTTCTTTCTTAAAATTTCAAAGTAATTGCACCTAAACATTGCCCTCTCCTCAGCCGAAGACTTCGAAAACATAAGCGAATAGGTAGGTAACATGTTAAATGGAAACACTACTGTAAACCAGGAATTTTTCAGGCAAGAAAACAAGGGCATGTTATTGGTCAGGCATAAATAATGAAACTAGTCCCAGCTTTATGCCAATAAAGTACGAATGTACAAACTGCACTACATTGAAACCACACCATCCCACAAAACAGGCTATAATCATGCTATCACTAAAACCTTAATAAGTTCCTCTAAATTTTAACAGCAAGAGTCTGGTTGCTCTTCTGTCAAAACCTAGCCCACTTCATTCAAGGCTCCAAAAAAACCGATCGAATTAAACTACCGCCACCCTTGCTTAAGATTTTAGAAAAAAAAATATGTAAAATAAATAGGGTTTTCTGTAGTTTCAATTTTCTGACTTATGATCTGAGTCATCCAAGCTTATAGCAGTCCCTTCACCCTCTACAGATGACACATTAAGCTTGCATCTTTGGCTCATCTTCTTCACTTGGTCACATGAAAATATGAGGATCTTCTTCACCATCTTACAGAATTCCCTGCAATTATTTTAAGGGAAAGAGACCTAAATACCATAATGAAGGAATTGAAATGTTAAAAGTGTGGTACTGAACAGATTTGAAATCACTTACTGCCATGGATCATCACCAGCAAGCATCATATCACCCTCATCATCCAGAAAAAGCACTTTCCATTTGTCACATGGACGAAGCTGTCCTTCAATTTCAAACATCTTTTCTAATGCATCGATAAGATCGTCATACCCTTTCAACACAGTTAAATCAACAGCTCGGCCAACAGCAATTCCTTGCATTTGAACCTTCTCAAAATCCAATTATTTTAATGAGAAATTAAATCTTACAAGATTAGAACGATTCTAACATGAGCTAGAAATAACTCCAATTTTTACCTTCGTACGAGTTCTTGTGGAAGTAGCTGGCCCCTGCTTGTTCTGTGTCTCTTTTGGTAATCCTTCTCCTGTCACTTGCTTCAGTTCCTTACAGGATTTTGGAAATTCCAAATTTTGGCCTTTCTCAGAATCAGATGCAACTGGAATAGACTCTTTAGTGCAATTGGAATCAAAAGTTGACCCTACAACTTCCTTGTCTAATGGAGCAGTAATGTTATGTTTCAGGTCAATTCCAAACAACCAACAACCCATGGAAGTCTCAGACTTCTTCAATTTTTCTGCCTGTTCATTAAGTAAGCCATTGGTTGGCCTCGAGGAAAAAACAGACGGAATAGTCCGTGCTGCACTGTTTTTGTAGTCATCTGCTGTATCTCGGAACAGGTTTAAAGAGACATTCAGGGGGGCAGAAGTAGGCCAAATGCCTTCAGGTGTGACCCTTGAACTAGAGACATGACTGCCATTCAAATGATTGTTATCAAGTTCTTTCTGCCTCAAAGGCCAGGGAACTTGGCTTTCAGTGCTCTGGACTTCAGCAGCACCAGCTAATTGAGTAAATTCATGGGAATGGGTTGATCCTTGATACCAAAAAGCTGATGATGCTGAATTTGTTGTAATTTCTACATTCAAATGGATCCAAGTTTCAAAAAATTAGTTGGAAAAATTCCTCTAAAAAATTCAAGGAAAATATTTTCATACCAGAGGCTGGGATGTCAGTGGATCGGGGTCGCTTGCTCTTAGTAGCTGGTTGAACAACATTTAAAGGTGCAGAAGCTACACAAGGCTCTATCTCCCATGGAGAAACCCTCTCTGGCCTTTGGATTGTAGCTGGCTCATCCCATTGAATCTAAAAAGACAGTAGTAGGAAAAACAATAATAAAAAGACAATCCTACAGTTATGTAAGCATTTAAAACTGGAATTGAAAACTATAGTCAACCTTCAACGACCGCCATTCAGAGCCTGGCCACTGCACAGAATTATCTCCAACCCCGATTATGGTGCCCAAGAACCTGACAACAGTACCAATCAGAATTAAGAATTTACTAACCAAATTTACCTCTCAACAGAAGGGAAACATATGGTCGAGTTACCTTCTCTCAGGAGAGTCTTCGCCCTCAAATCTCATCTTAAATCGCATGCCAACAGAAAACCTATTATTAACGGCTTCCAGGTACTTGTTTAAGCTGATAATGAATTGGCTTGTCCTGGTTAAGAGAACAAAGGAAAAGAAGGTCTTAACACATAATAAATAAGGCAAGGCAACTATAAAAATCTAACACAGATTACAGCAGGAACCTTGGCTTGTAGTATACTACAAAGAGGGTTTGGGTTGTAACAGCGTGAGAAGCCGTAGCAAGCACTCCTAAATGCATACTCTGACTGGATATCACAGATGAAGGCATGGAGCTCTGCTGTCGATTGAGACGTCGAACCCCCACTCGTAATTCGCCATTCTCACCTCTACACACCATCATCGTAGAATCAAACCAAGCTACAACATATAATTCATGCACTTGAATCTAATATGTATTACAAAGTTGAAATCCAACTACCTCAAAAAAACGAATGCATCTCCTGCAACCAGCCTTTTGGAGGTAACAAATGTACTCCACCCTGTAGTAAGCAAATGTCTACGAGGTTGACCTGATCACATAAATTGCAGAGGAAAACAGAGTCACTGACAACATATATACTTATCACTTCACCTCTAACTCCAATTGCTAAAGTTTGCACTTATGTTTGCAAAGATCAAGAAATAACAAAACCACAGAAAGCAAACCCAGAATCGAATGGAAAATTTGTACCTCTAAATATATGTTTGAATCGCCACTCATACCCATGCAGATCTTTGGCAACCAACTCCTGGGTCGGTGTTGCTTGGGTCATGTCCTAACAAAAACCAAAAAAACAAAAAAAAAAAACATCACAAAAGAAAAATTAAGTAATAATATGTCCTAGAAATTACTTGTAGTAGTCATTACCAAAGGAGGAAGACATTCAGTGGCATGCTTGCGAAGAACAGAGAAACCCCCATGAGTGCTTGTATCTGAAGCTGTTAAAATCTTACAAAACGAATGAACTGTTTGCTTTGGAGGCTCAGATGGGCAGGGATCAGGACTTATAGGTTTGCTTTGCTGTCATATTGCCATAACCAGAAACATGTATCATGCTCAGGTTCATTAGATAACAAGTAAATACTATCACGACTTATTCGGTTGCAAATGATAACTGAGTGACAAGGCTGAGGATAGTTAAGCTCTTTGATTTCTGAATCTAAAATTATAATAAATTTGGGTTCAAGTTTCAAATGAAACAACAATGGGTAAAAAAGGGAAACACATTTACTCACATCTTCATTCGGTAGCAAAGTGATCTGCGCATAAACCTCGTCTGTATCTTGCTCAGCCTATAAATATAAGGAAAGATGTGCAGATTGAAGAATTGACACAAGTGAAAAAGAAAAAGAAAGCAGAAATAGATAATCGGAAACACGAATTACCAGTAATTGAATGTTAACAACTCGACAAAGGATCTTAGAGGGAAGATCAAACAGAGGTTTTTGATGGTACAGTTCCTGATTTGTCGATGCTTCTAACTGCAGAACTCAAAGAGTAAGATACAAAAAACCAAAAATATATAGATAAATTGCAAACAAGAACCAGAAACAGATATATAATGAAAAAAAATTTGTTCAAAAAAAATTTGCATACTTGTTCCACGTGACCCTGAGGGAAGTAAAAAACTCTTTCTCCAGGTCGAGGAACTTCAACCAGCGGCCCCGCACATGCCTTCCAAAGCTCCTTATTCAGATCATTGTTTCCTGTACCCAACAAATCAAAGAAAAACTTAAAAATCACCAGAAGAAGAAGAATATAACAAAGATTTTTTGGCTCCCTGCTCCCTAAAAAAATTAAAAGAAAAACAAACCACAGATTTATTATAATTTAAGACCTAAAAGCAAAGCTTCACTCTAATCGAGCCAAGAACCAAGTGCTCAACTTGTGCAGCAAAATACGTACTATTTCACATTCTCGTTTATCTCTGAGTTTCGTATCTTTTGGTGACACCCAGACAAAGGCATCAACTTTCCCATTTTCTCATGACCAAAAAAACCCATGTTTCTTGACTTTCCCCGGGAAAAAATACAGCAATTTAAACTTAAACTACTCCATATTATTACCTGTATCCACTTGAGAAATCGAAGAGCCCCCGAGATTAGTTTCAACATGAGCCATCAAATAAACAACCACAGCAACGATGTCGTTTTCAAAGAAACCAGTAAATCACTTAATAAATTATCGAGGAAAGAAAGAGAAGAAAAGCCCTCTAAGCAGAAGAGGGTAAGCTACCCCATCAATGAGGAAGAGAGGTCGTAAGAGAGAAAAAGGATTTAAGAAAGAGATAGAAGTATAGATGGCAGAACAGAAAAGAGCCGACGGTTATGTATGGTAAGTAATCATAATTAGAAGTAGACTACTGTAACTGATTGTGATTATATGTAGCTGCTAAGTTGGTGGGTTTCAGTTACAAAACCACTGTGCTTATTTCCAGGCTCAAAGTCAATAAACACTTGTTAGAAACAGTGCTATGGTCCTCCGTTGCTTCTTTTTGCTCCTCCAAAAAGACCTGAATCAGACGTTACCAAATCCCCAAAACCGCCTTCTCCGACTCCTATTCAACTCTTTCTTCTCTCTCTAGTCTGAGTTTCGCAATAGCCAGCCAACAGTCAAAACTCTCTTTTATGTTACGAATTTTTTCTCTTCGATTATTTTAATAAAACCTTCGCTTCCCTGTAATCACGAAACAGAAATGAGAATCCTCTGTTAATCATGTGTAAATATCTGCATAAAATTATGAAGTGGTGATGAATTTAATCTTTTTCCAATAATAACAGAGAGTTAAATAATAATAATAAATAAGGCAACAGTGTAATTTTCTTACCTTAAATTTTTGCCATCAACATTGGCTCTGCATGAACGTGAAATACAATTTACACATCTCAGGTGACGAATGCGTTTTATTTGTTCATCACGCAATGGAACTTATTCAGGACAACAATCACATGACCCTTGCCAGTTTAGTTTATAATTTGGTATGTAATTCATTTTTAGGAATTTTCATTTAATTTTTATTTCCATTTTTTTTATTTTCCTTAATTCTTATTTTAACCTTGTTCCCTCACTCTCCTACCTAACCATGGTTACTTTACTTTTGCATCAGAGGTCGGGATCAGAATCAGGATCAGGATCAGGATCACGGGAATACCGTACATCAGACTGTAGGAAGTGAACAGAAGCCGTCTGATAAAGGCGGCCATTCCAGTGGTTGACTCGCCATCATAGCCCATCACATCAACACCACGTCCCAATGTGTAACTTACACCTAGGGAAACGCGTTGGCTCAATGATTCACGGAATGGAGCTCAGCTCCGTTTCCTTCCGTTATAAATTTGTAACGCCGCAGTCACGTTTTTCATTTTTCCTTTTACCAGAACCCTTCGTTGTGTGCATCGTGGCAGGCAATGTTGTTGGCTCGTGTAAACCCGGCAGAGAATTTTTGGTCTTATTTCGTTTTATTTTATTTTTCTTAATTTGCTCTATTTATTATTATTTATATAATTTTGTGGTTAGTATTTCGTATTCTGAAAAAGTGTAATTTACACGTGTTCGACTTTGCTGTTGGGACCCTGTAAGCATGGCCTTTGAGTTCGTTTTGAAGTCAACGACGCAATTGTTACTGAGTGGAGGGCACGCGCCCCTGCTGGGAAACTGTATGTCGTGACAAGAGCAGGGTATAATCCTTGTTGAGCATTACTTTCTTCTCCGTTCACATGAAAAATGATAATAAAAATTTGATTGGCTTGAATAATTTGTTATTATTAGAAATAAATATTAGTAATAAAATATATTATATAAAAAATTATTAAAAATTAATTAATATTATATTTGATAAAATTAGAATAAATAAATGATTATTATACTTGATTAATAATAATAGAACATTTTGAAATAATATATTATTTAAATATTGTAAAAAAATCATTAATTATAAAAAAGTATTGTACTTAGCTAAAATCGATAATCCCAACAATTTATGAGATTACGTCAACTTTTTTTCAAATTTCAAAAAATTTTACAAAATTTTTATTAACATTCTTGAAATTATTAAAATTTATCTTATACATATGATTATATAATATTTTTTGCTCTAATTTATTTAAATTTTTTAAGTGTAATTATTATTTTTAAAATTATTATGGGTATACTAAAATTTAAAAAAATCCTCAAATTTTTTAGAAGTTCAAAAAAACTCTTAAACTTTCACTAATACCTATCAAATTTGTATAATTTATAATTTATTATAAAATATATAATTATATGATATTTATATTATTAATTTAATTTGTTTTATTTTTTATATAATTATCGTATTTTTATTTTAAAAACACCTTCAAACTTTTTTAAATTACAAAAAATCCTTAAAATTTTTAAATTTATAATGTATCTCCTATACATGTATTTACATGACATTTACACTTTCTTTTTTAAGTTGTTATTTTTAAAACTATTAGGCGTATATTAAAAATACGAGTAATTTTGTTCAAAAATTTTAATAAGTAAGGATATCATTATAAAAAAATTAAAATTATTTTAATAATTTTTAATACCTAAAATGGGGATGATAATTACCTTTTGTATTATTTATAATATTATCATTAACAATCAAATATTATTGAAATACGTTATTACTTACAAATTAAATAAGATGGTATCAACTATAAAAATAAATTATCAAACCAATCTTTTATTAAGTGGATGTAACCAAAGGTAAATGTTATATGATATAGTTTTGTTTTAATCATTATTTTAAATCATCATAATATCCTTGATCCTAACCAACGTTATTAGGAAAGAATAACCGAAGCCATTGATTTTCCGTGTTAATTCTTCCCTTGTCTCTAGCTATGACAAGGCACTAAATGGTCGTATCATGCGGTGTTAGCCTCAATGTTCGATTAAAAATTACATCTCTAATTTTTTCTTGACATTATTGTATATTCTTACTTTTATTGTACTTCACATAACTTATATTTACTCCAATTAGTACAAAAAATTAAATATACGACAAGTCGTTTTTTTAATTGAATTGGTTATATTAAATAAATAAAAAATAATTTAATTTTGAAATATCGCCAAAGAGGTGAAAATAAATGTTGGTTGTTAAACAAGCATGCTCCGACTTCTGGGGACGAAATTAAATATTGTTTAATAAAGAGAGAACGCTGTAGGTCTAGGCCTCAGGCCAGGTGGTCCACCGAGCAGGTCATCAGCCGACTTGCCTTGCCTCTTCGCCTCCTGCAACGGCCAAGCTCGACATTCTGCCTGCGTCCAACATCTTAAACAATGATAAAATAAAAAATAAAAATCCCGGAATATTTATAGCGTATTTCAAATAAGATAGCCGAAGTTAGGTTTTCCTTTCATTTTTGGTCGGCTTTTTTTTTTTTTTTTGTTAATCTACAAAAAGCAACAGTTAAAATAAAGTAATGTTGCTTTTGGTACAATATAATCTCGCCAACCTCGCAAAAGAATTGAGCACTAACCGAAACGAAGCATTTAGGTTGTGCAGAATGGAATATGTTATAAAAAAAGAGAACAAAAGCTGACTGAGAGCACTAAATTTGCTTGAAAAATGCAAAAAAAAAAGAAGAAAAAAGAAAAAAAAGAAATAGAATGATACCCTTTTGCTTTTACCTATTTTCAAGCACGTTTTATATGAGGGAATTTTATGTTACATATTCCAATTACCAATTATCAAATTTTGAGGCAATAAATTTGGTATTTACACTCGAAATATGATTGACTTAAAATTAAAGATGCGGCAAGACAGGCTGATTTCAACCATGGTTATGAAATTTAAAAAAATATTTAAAAGCTTAGTGGAGGAGTGGAATCCAAATCATAGCGTAAGCTATAATAAATTATAGCATCAAATGATACTTTTATATAATATGTTTCTCTAATCTTATGCAAGAAACAACTTACCATTAATTATTAATAGATCCAAGGTCAAAGCACATATTCCCACCCAAGGTTTTTTATAAGGACAAAATTTCACCTTTTGATTTTAAAACCAAATATCTATTTACTAACTAAAATTAAAAATTAAATTTAATAATTTATAGTTAAATATTAATGATTAAAATGATATTTTCGTTTTTCTGATAAAATGAATTTTAAAAATAGTAAAATAAATTTTATAAAAATAATTAAAATAAATTTAAAAAAAATCATCTCTATCGATAATGTCATCAATGCTAGTGTTTGTTTTTTTAATTTTTATTTTTAATATTTTAAGTATGTTCTTAAATTTTTAAATTTTTATTTAAATATTAATTTATATTTATATTTTAATAAAGATAATTTAATTATTGTATAAAAAAAATTAATTATTTTATAAAAATATTAAAAAATAATAAATGTATAAATATTTGAATTAGAAGACAAAATTTTGTCTTTTCAAAATACCTCCGATGGGAATAAATGCTTTAACGTAAATCCGTATATCACAATGTTTAATATTAATAACACACAAGCGTAATAGGACTCGAGTGTGAACAAATCAAAGGCTTATTTATTTATTTATTTATTAATTTGGAGAAGATATTATAAGGTAAAGGTACGTTGTGAGGGGAAATCAGCTTGAACTAAGATAACAGATGAAAGATTTGATTCCTACTTTTGCCTCTTTTCAACGTTAAGCCGCCCTTTTGACTAATTAACCAAGAGATAAAAATACCCACTTTTGACCGTACAAATTATACCCACCCAATATTGTTTTTGTTTTTTTATTTTTATATCAATAAATTTGTATGCGTAAACACTCTTAAATATCTAATTATATATTTAAATAATATATTATTATATAATTAAATAATTTTTAATTAAAAATAAATTAATATCAAATCATATTATAATACCTTATTTAGATACACAATTATAACTAAAATAATCAGATAATATTGATTTTTATAATTATATTTGAAGACCTAGGTTGGAGGGTTTAATATGATATGAACATATTTGTACTCATATTTATATTTAGTTTGGATAAATATTCAAATTGACAATCGATAAACTCGAATACGAATATAAGTTTTAGATTTTCTAGCAAATGAATACAAACTTGAATTATAACATTTTATATGAACAATTCATATATTCATATTTCGATTTGTGTTATAAAAAAAACGACATCGTTTTATTTAATAAATAAAATGACATTAAAATATTAAAAATAAGAAAAAAATTTCCCTTTTTATAAAAACAAACATGTTTGTGTTCGATGAAATTAAAGTAAACATGTTTGTATTCTTTTGCCCAACAATAAATATAAATCGAACATAAATTATATTACTTATGACAAATATAAATCCAAACATCTTCTATTCACGAATCGAATATAAATATGTATCTTAAACGAATAAACCTAATATAAATATATATATATACTCGCATTTGTTTTAATTCGAATATATTTTTAATTGGAGGCAACTTAAGACATTACCTTTTACTTCTTAGATGCGCATATATATATATATATGTATGTGTATGTATTGATCTGCGTTCAAGAAATCCCAAAGGACAGACCAATCACATTGAGTTACGTGTATTTTAATCTCCCATGTTATGTTGTATCAATTATGGTTTGATATAGTTAAACAATGCTAATTATGCCTTACCCTTTGTTTAACTCAGTATTATAATTGTGATTAGTGGGTGTAAATTAGCATTAAAAATGACTCTTGCCTCCTCTTAAGAGTTAAGATCTGAAAATTTCAGCAGTCACTCAATTAACAAATAATAAATTTATCTTATCTCATAATTGATTCCATTAAGATTAGAGATTTGATCCCTCCAATTGTAATATACACATATTATCCTAAGGATGACAAAGGCAAAGCAAATGGGGTCAGTCAGACCAGACTTACTGTTCTGTGATTATTGATAATTAGCAAATAATTATCTTGGTATCTTGACAGAATCTTGTGAATTGTTCCCAATTTATACAAAAATTAAAAAGAAAAAAAGAGAGGCCCTAAGTGTACTAGGGAGTGTGGGCTACTTTTTATTAAAATAATAATAATTAATTAACTAATAATAATAATAAAGGAGAGGCGAGAAGTAATAAAAATATCCCATGTGGAGACCAATTCAGTTTGTGTTTCATAGTCACCTGTTCCTAACCCTGACACTTATAAAGTTTATATGCCTTCCCTCTACCTTCCTTACCCTTTTTTATTTTATATTTTAATATATAAAAAAACATTTTTGTATTATTTTCATCTTAAATTCATGTCTTTCTCGTCCTCGGGAACCTTAAACTGACCAATACTTTGTGGCTGAAATTCATGTGAAAATAATCATGCATTTGGTTTGTTGTGATCGTCACATTCAGTTACTGTTTAAGTATATAATTTCTGATTCGTTGGAAAATGAATGAATTGGTAGGTATAGTTTGATTTTTTTCTTTTAATAAAGAAAGAAAATAGGTTATAATTTTAATTAATTGTTTGTTATTTAAAACTGAATAAGGGGGGAGGGGGGGTGGTGTGTTCTGAGAGGGTGAAGGCGGTGTGGTGAGTGGGATTTTGGTCCATTTGTCCGTATAAATCATGACACACTTTTGACCTACTTGACACTTTGTGAACCGTTGGATGATACATCGATGAGGTCAGGAATCTTGAGAAATCTTTTTACCTTCCAGTGTCACATAAAAAAGGCCCAATTCATGTCAACTAAGAAGGAAATTTGTCGTTCCAAAATATTATTAACGTGGGTCCTTGATTTTCTTTGCTAGGTAGAAACCATATTCAGAAATAACAATAATAAAAACAGATGATACGTAAGTGAAATTTCAGAAATAGAAAAAAGTGATATGGGCGAGTGAGGATTGGTCTGAATGGGAAATGTCAGTTCTTACTTTTAATTGGACGATAATATGCATATTGGAAATGTAAGCATAATGTTAAAATTAGGTAATTGGATTTGGTGGGTGAGGCTGAGGGGGGACCAGATACGAACCGTGATGAGGAATTGCTGGTGGGGTCAGATCGGACATAGTTTTATGATCTTTGATGATCTCTGTACCAATATCTAAGATGGTGAAGGGAAGGAAACGAAAGGAATCCTGTACAAATTAATATCAATAAGTAGCCAAACCAGATACGTGTATAGTGGAAGTCAGTAGGGCTGGCTTTGGAGAAAACCAAAAAAAAAAAAAAAGGGCACAACAGAATTGTGTGGATATTACTACTTGGGCATCAAGGAATTTTAGTCTTTTCACTTGTATTGGTGTTGCGCTGTAGTCAGTGGTGTTACATGAATTTGATTAGAGGATTAAAATTTTATTATAAGTTAACAACTTTATGATAAAATGAAAATATATTTTGTATATATAACCTTAACCATCTGAGGAAAGACAAAGGACAGGTCCACACAAATGGTGGGGTATTAGGCGTGCTGATACAAGGACTCAGGAATTTATATATCTCCCTAGGGCCCGATTAATTCAGGGCCCATTTATGTACCAGGGTAATAATTTATAATAAATGATTCCTTGGGTTTTGATAGCGGCAATGCTGTCTGTTCGTTGTTTTTTAGATGAAGCAAACAAGGTTCAAGATTTGCGTGACGTGGCACCAATCTAATTATGGAATTCTTGCATAAGCTTCAAGAGAAATTCTTATAATTGGGGGCTACTAGATAACAGAAACAAGGAACTTGTTTGTGAAGCACAGAAAATAACGACTACACCAGGGCAAACAACTGAACTGATTTGCAGATTGACAAACATAAGCATTACATCATTTGAATAACTTGAAAAAAAGGGGGCCAGTTTAGCCCACAACTCTTTCGGCTGCATCATAGATTTCACTTCATGAAACATGAAGCTAAACAAGACTCAAAACTGTAACAACAGTATTGAAGTGGGGTTATTTACCCCAGAATTCAATCTACCACAGTGGAATGACCATCCCTCTGATAATAACTTGGAGAGCAACTTTAATAGCAAAACTCCCAATATTCAGATCCCCAGAAATTGCAAAAATTAAAGATTAATTCTTGACAATGTTCAGTCACACAGTATAATGTACCGCCAATGGAAGCTGACCAAACCTGGATGAGACTAAAGCCCAAGAGCTTTCATGCAGAGTAATATCCTTATCCTGCAAAGTAGGACAAACAGATGATTAGCTGATATATTTTAGATTACAAAACATCTATGAACAAACAAAAGAAAAGAAAAGAAATTCAGAGAAACAATTTAGAAACAAAAGGAATTGTCCATTCATCTATATCACTTGTCCGTGATGGTCTATAGAGCAAAATATTACATATACATTGATTTGCCTTAAACTAGACATGACTTCTGCGAAAGACACAGATGATTAAAAAGCAAATAGACAAGTTACAATATAGCACAGGTGTCTCAACCCACCAATGGAAACCACTGATATCATATTTGCCCGTTAAAAGAAACACAGACAATACAAAGTCACAATTAATAATGCAGCCACAGAAAAAGTATCGCAAATAACTTTTAAACTGATATAATAAAGAGGAAAAACCTAACACTTCTTTTTCAGCACGAGGAACATGTACTAAATGATTGAAAGATAAAGCAGGAATAGAGGTCATACTGAAAACTGAAATTGGAAAGAGAAACAGAAAAAAGAAATATAAAAGTGACCCTATAATCAGGCAAGTGTTGTTGGAGGTAAACCCAACAATAAGAGTTCCTATTTTTAAGTTAAAATAGATACTCAAAATAGGTGTACAGCAAACTCAATACACAGAAAATGAGATCCAGATACGTAAGCACACACAATTCTGTTTGGGCAAGTATCATCCAAATTAGAACAAAATATTAGAACCTAAATGCAAATATATGGACATGGTAATTCTTAAATACAATTTGTAAACTGTCCACACAAAGGAAATGCAATTGGCTGTCCCTAATACATTAGTCAAATATATTTTACAAGGATTCATCTAAAGAAAAAATGCAATTAATCTATTCAACAACAACGAAAAGGATTAGATCCTTTGCAGGGGGAAATGTATGAGACTGCTTGGAGGTTTTCCCAAAAATTCTCAACAACCCCATAATTTTTTATAGGAGAGAGTAGGATTATCCAGTGAACTGAAATATGGGTAATTACATAAAAGAGTTACTACTTGGCATAAGTGTCTCAAAACTGATAATTTTGGAAAAAACCCTCACAAGAAAATAGTCTCAACTCGAGCCAGATTGCGATAGTAAACCATTTTCATATTTCACAAAGTGAAATACAGCACTCACAGTTTTATTTAAATATATTTTAAACTCATAGTCATAATTAGATAGTTTTCAATCTGTGTAACAATACTGACAACAAAGAACTAAAACAATGACACAGAGGAAAAAACATACTCAAACTATAGGGCAGTTGTAAGTGTTGCAAAGCTGAAGCAATGTTGTCTGATTTGCTGCCTCAAGATTTTCACTGATGATCTGTGGGTACCTCCCAGGGGAACTGGCAGAAATCCTTGCCAATGACACTACCAGGAATTCCTTTGGATCCCTTATATCCTTTAAAGGATCTTCTTCTTTCTTGCCAGCATTAAAAAGGCTAACAAATGCAGCTGTGTAACCCACATTTTCAGCTATATCTGGCATTTCAGGTTCCTCTTCAACTCTTTCCTCCTCTGGCCTTGAAAGAAGGGTAACAATGCTGTCCAACATCCTCCCCCAGAGTCTTAGAGCAGCACCATCCAAAAACATTGGAGATTCACAGATAAGCCTGGTTGAAGCAACAGCAGTTAACTTAACTTCAATGGAACCTGTGATGAATTTAAGATTCGGTATCCAAAACTGTTCCAAAATCACTATAAATACATCAGACTGAACAGCATTGATTGTATTAATAAGGTTTACAGAACCATGCTTGATCAAAAACAGTGACATAAATATCAGAAAGGACTTGATAAACTTGATTGTCCGGTTCTTCTGAAGGCGTGTAAAAAGGGCATTCCAAATGTGGACGACGTAAGAAGAAATGGCATTATATTCAAGACACTCAATGACAGTGTTGAGCACATAGAAGCCTTGCTCATCAGTGCTAGGAGATGCAACAAGCATGTTGAATATCCCAAGCACCTGGCTCAGCCTGCCTTCCTGGGTGATCTCATGAGGTACCTTCTGAAGGAAGGCCTGAAGCAAACGAACAAGAGCTGGAACATTAGAAGATCTCTTCCATGATTCAGGCAGAAGGAGAAGCTTAAAAATCTCCATGTAGTTCGGGGCAACAGGTGGCCTATTCAACTCAACAAGCTGAGCCAACAGTTGAAATGCATATGGCAAGAACTCAATCACATCATTTTGCAAGATCATCTGGAGACTGGGCAGAATGCTTGCTTCAAAAGCAGATATGAGACAGGGATCCCTCTGGCATGCACGTCTGACAAGAACAGCTACTGACTCGAAGAGGTAGTGATTAAAAATTGGATTTTTTGGATTTTTGCAAATTTCATTCAGAATGGTTGTCAAACCAGAAATGCAAGGTCCAGCAACCTCGCTGGAAATCTCTGCAACCCCAAGAGTTCGCATTATACACTTCATTATGTATTGATTCTCCTCAGATTCTGGAAACTTCAGGGCATTAAAAAGATTGGTCATTAGCACCGGCAGATATGGAGTTATATCCACTGAATTGTACCTTGCTCTTCCATCGTCATCCTTAACCAGCAATAGTTTTTCTATACAACTAGCAGCATAAGAATGAACCACATTTGACTCTGCACCGAGGAACCGAACCAGGTCCGAAAACAATTGAAATGCATGGAGCTTTGGTATCTGACTTCGAAACATTGTAAAGAATTTAAGAGCACCTGCCTTTAGCATGGGAAATGCATTCACATCCTGACTTTGCAACTCTGGAACAATAACTGATGTAAAGAAGCCCTGAACATCAACAAGATCAGTTGAAACAGATGTGCCTCCAGCCTTCTTTGTGGCAAGCGAGACAACTAAATATATGGCACAATCCTTGTCTTTCCAATTTACAACAGGGTTAACAGCAAATGAGCTTAACAAATTCTGTACTCGAACTGAAACTATTTCCATTACCTTTTGCTTATAATGTGTTGCAATACCTTTTAGTAATTCACATGCAATTCTCCTTCTAGTATCAACATCACTACCCTCCATGTCCCTCCTAATAAATTCGACATAATTCATCTCAAATAGTTCTTCATCCTCGTCTCTCAACCTGACATTTGGAATCACAATACTCTGACAAATTTGAGATATCACTCCTTCACCTGAAAACAATGTGTGGTGCACACTTGTGCTCACCGAAGTCAAGAACTTAATTGCAGTAACAGCTAATGTATCACGACTAGAAGACTGTGACACGTTCCCTAGTAAAGTCCAGACAGCAAGAGCAAAATCATTTAAGTACCCCTGAAACTCTTCCTCGTTAATTTTCATATAAAGACTGATATTTTCACATACTGCCGCTCTAAGCTCATCAACCAGTCCAAGTCCATCACTACTACTCTCAAGTGTTGGATAATTTGTGGTTAGATATTTCTTGAATTCGCTCATCCACTCACTCATATGGTCCTCAAAAAACTCAGGCAATTCTTGGTAATTCAGCGAATAAAATATCCTGCAACACAATCTTTGTGACTCCAACAGCAACTTAAGAGTTGCAGCAGACCCACCAGAACTCGCAGTTGAATCAATTAAAGCGGCAGTTTTGAGAAAAATTTCTAATAACGGAGCGGCAAAACTATCGAGACAGTATTTCAAATCTAGCAAAAGGTCATTTGTTTTGTATTGGTATCGAAATTTCTTAAAAATAGAGTTGGCAGTTCCGAGAATACCATTGACGGACACATAGTCATTGGATTCAGACGCTTTTTTGAGATTGGCGACGAGTTCGGGAAGTAAAGTGGGCCAAGATTTGGGGAAATCGTGCTTGCCAATCACGGCTAGGGCTTCGCTGAGCTGACTCTGGATTCGCGGCGTCGAAGTGAGCATTAGAGTCACGATTAGGGCTTTGATTTGCTCCTTCTCAGGATCCAGTATTGCAGTGAGAGCGGAGCCAGTGTCAGGGGAAGGGGCCCAGCGAGAGCGTAGGTGGTTCTTGAAGTTGACAGCAGCTGATTGCCGAATCTGGTCATCTACTGTTGGTTCGGCTACCAATCGGAGAACTGCGAGACCGTAGTTGGGCCTCTCCGCAGCTTCGGCTAAAGACTTTTCGGCGGCCCGGCGCGGCTCGGGCAACGGAGATAGCGTGTGGAGAAAGCATTGAGAAAGGCTCTGGAGAGTTTCCGGATTCCACTCCATTTGATGATTACCTCGAGTGATTCTAGGGTTTTTCAATGTCTTATTTTAAGGGATTTGAGAAAACAAGTTTAAAAATATTCAAAATTGATGAAGTGGCAAGGGAGCCAACTCCAACCAAAAGCTAATCCTCAGACTGAAACTTTAGGTTAGAGGGAAAATCGAGAGGTTTAAATACAGTTTTTAAAAAGTGGTCATACTGACGAGGACCCCCGTTTCTGCTGTTCATGGACTGTGCATAGGACGCGTGGCTTTTGTTTATAGGTTGGAAGGATTGGGAGTTGTGTGTTCCACTGGACTTTCAAGTTCCAAATCATGCCAGTCTTATTTTGGACCTAATTGTAGCAGCATAACTTGTCTGCCGAACAGCAGGGCTAATTTTAGCCCACCCCAATACAAAGGGCTACACTGCCTGATTTTCGGCTGGATCGCCTGGGCTTTAATTAATTTTTCCGGGCATTGATTTTAATAGCTTAAAAAAATATTTATGTTACATTTTTTAAATTTTATAATAGAAAGTGTACTTAAGATGCAAACATATTTTTTTTAATTTTATTTTAAAAATTATTATATTCATTTTATATATTTTAAAAATAATTATAACCTGTAGTATAATATTTTCATTTTTAATTTGTTGTATTTTTAGAGATGTAATTGTTATTTTTTAAAATTGTTGAGAAATATTATTAAAATTTCAAAAATACTTCAAACAATTTTTAAATTTTAAAAAACTTGTTAAAATTTTTATTAACATCCTTAATATTTTTGAAAATTAAAATTTACTAAAAACATATGATTATATGTTACTAACATTCTTAGTTGCATTTGTATTATTAATTTCTTTATTTTTAATTAACTGAGATTTGATTAGCTGCCTAAATCAACTGAAATTTGATAGCACATAGCAGCATCAACCATATGTTGTAGCCGGGACAGAATACCAGAGGAGCTTCATCTGTCGAGATTGAAGACTCCAAACTTTCAAAGCATGGCAGAATTATGGAAATGATATAATAATGATAATGGAGAAAGAAATCAGACAATATAATACATGAATCAGTCGGTTTAGGCCTAAAACGTCCCAAGTGCCAAAGACTGTCCCTGGTCCAACAAAATTTTCCGTTATTGGCCCGGCCGCTATATAATTCAGAACCATTCCATCGTGTGGTCGCACGCTGCGTCCATCTTGTTTGTTTCCTTCCTCGTTGTAATGTGGCTAGAATTACGGTACAGGTGGCCATATCCCTGACTCCTACAAAATAATCGGGCCGTCTTTGGCTCTCTCCTTGTATATACCAGACGCGATCCGGGCAGACCAGCTCGATGCAACAATTTTAGTTATTGAAGAGGAGTCAGAGAGCAGAGAAAGCTTCCATTGAAATCACGTTTCACATTTCTCTTATTCAGTACTGAAAAATCTTGCGATTTTGACATCGCCGCTGTCGTCATTTGCACACAGATAAAACATATGTTCTCTAAACATGTAAAAATGACGTAAATGATAAATTTATTCGAAAACCAGCGAAGCTGTATGGACCAACCGGAATGAACCAACCCGGCCCACTAATAACTAATTAGTACACTAGTTAAGTAATAGACAACACAACCAGCTGGTATAATATACGTAGACTTGCTAATTTTTACATGCCTGCCACTGCCACCGCCACCTGCTTTAGCTTACGAAACCGCAATAATGTTCGTCAGGGACAGGCCATGAATTGTTGCTGCGCTTCTCCGTCGATCCACGTTGCATCACTGTTGAAAGTCCATCCACAAGAATTACTATAGAACCCACTGTTAATCAATTCAGGCAATTCAATCTCGCCCCAGAAGTCATCAACGTCACCGTCGGATTCATCGGTCTTCTTTGATGAAATCATGGAATGTGCTGCCTGAGCCGCTGCGGCTTGAATATCTCTAGCCGTACACGTGGAGGGACGTGGCAAGTGATCAACCTCGTCGGGGAAATTTAACTGAGCTTTACGTCCCTTTAAACAGTACGCAGCTACGTCGTAAGCCTTTGCAGCCATTTCGGGGATGGGGAATGAGCCTAGCCAAATGCGGTTTTTTTTCCGTGGTTCTCTAATTTCAGACACCCACTTGCCCCACCGCCGTTTTCGAACCCCATGATATACAGGATGTCGAGTACTGCCACCTTGGGAGCCATGTTTTCGTCGAATTCCAGCGGTGTTTGTTGTAGTCGTTTGCTCGTTTTCAGTGTACGGTGCTCGCTCCATCTACATTACTAGCAGCAGCAGCAGTGGTTTGGCTAAATCATTTTAATGGCATTAATATTTATACCGGTAGGTGGATACAAATCTGATTGACATGTAAAATTACTGAAGTACCCTTCCAAGACCTTTCATTGTCAAACGAAGACCCAACCACTCAAGCTCTCTCACGCGCTTTTACAAACGCTATGAATGCTGTGTTGCAATTTTGAGAATTATTTAAAATTTAAATTATTAATAACAATTAAGATACACAATTTGAATTATTAATACGAGACTTTATCCCATATGAAATTAATACGTAACGATTATATATTAATAATGTGTTATGAAGGAGCGCGTAGTGTTGAGAATTGGGTGGTGAATTATTGACACATTAGCTATGACAATGACCGACTTGCCCTTTCAGGAAAACTCGTTATGAGGGCCTAGCGACGAACTTCTGGTCGAGTACAGTGTTTGTAGAGGTTGGAGATGGATCACATGGCGGGCCGGGGAGTGGCACGAGATTTTAGTGATGTACTTTGTTCTTTTCAAGGCCTTTTAATGTGATTTTATTTTCATAATTCATAGCTAGTTTTCATAGCCATTTAAAATCGAGGCTTGATTATGACACTCTCAAAGTATCAAATATTATTGGACACATACACAGAGAGCCGTCCCTATCAAGTTAATTGAAGAGACAATGATTTGAAAGAATTATACAAATAATAACATATATAAACCACATTTAACTTGATTAATTTTTCTCAAATCTCTTCCAAATATTATGCTTATGATTTGCGAGCTTTTCATCTGTGCTTAGTTTAATCTGAGATAGTCACGGGGCTGAGTGACTTAGGGCAACTTTTGATTGGCTGCCCATGAAAATAGGAGATAAGAGAAAGCGTCTGTGACGCCAATCCATCAAGAAAGAAAATTGGTTTAGCATGGCTTGATTTTAAATATGAACCTACAGAGAAATTTGTCTGCATTCAAACCCAAACTAAAATCCAACCAAAATAAGAACAGATTTTTAGATTTGGAGACAGACACTGTAAAACGTGATTAATTATCCTTCACTCATCGGAAGCTACCCACCAATGAAATCTTATCTTCTCTATAACATCAGCCTGAGGTAATTTTTACACTAATATTGGTTTTTGTATTTAATCAATTTTGGTTTATAAAATTTTCCATATATTCGCGAGATATGATGCAAGAAGAACGTCATTGACAGCAGACAAAGCTTAAGTAATTGCATATGAAGATTGAATTAGCTAGCTGGATAGGAGGGGGAGGCGGGGCCGATGCCCTGTCCAGCGTTGGGACCGCTTGAAAGCTTGCAACTGTCCCTTCTGTAGGACTTTTTAAATGTTAATATCATCTACTCATACCATGCCTTTATTATTAACACCTACTTTACACTTTCCTTTTGCCAATCTCTCTTACTGTCTTGCACAGTATTATCTATTTGATCAACCTCTTGTTTTTGTTTTCTCTGATATTGATTGAAATCTTAAACTGTAATTTAGCTATTTGGAATCATTATATGATTGTTATCTGAGTCTGAGAGATGATAGGGTTCTGAAGAAAACATGGTGGTTGCGATAAGTCTCTTGAAATGACCATGAACAGCATGTTTTTTGTCTTCTTTTTTCATCCATACCACTGATGATTGAGCTTCGCTCGTCCTTGTTTGAATTTTTAGAAAGAATACCAACGTGGTTGCATTTTTAGCATACAGGATCAAAAAGGGATCGATCGAAACTCCCTCCATCCCGCCATCACAGGGAGATTCTTCCTCTCTGTAATCTTCGCATAAAGACTTCTATATATATATATATGCATGCATGCATCTCCTTCCTCTCCCTCCTGGAGAACACTGTGGTTTTGAGCACCTGAGGCCTATACATGGGAACGTAATGAATACATATAATTGGACAATGACATCTGAAACTTTCCGGCCTTGCCGCCCCTAGTTTCCTCCTATCAAGGTGTAAATAGGGTATCTCCACTTACAATACTAAGTAATTAAATATTATGTTACGATTAAAGGTATCTTTCAACCTTGTTTTACATATGATTAGGAGAAAAATACAGTTTTGCAAGAGCGACCGTAATGATTAACGGGGTGAAGCTTTTCTAATTAATTATAGATTGAATTGTTTTGAGTCGAGTGGTTGATGGTTGAAGTTATCCTGACCAATGTGCTCTTTCCAAGTATGTGTCGTGTCAGTGTCATCAAGCCATTAAATTGAAATTTTAGTGGCGACTGCGACGCTTATCTAAATGAATATTTAATGTCAATAGCTATCACAAATCACAAAGTCTGTGGATACAAAAATGTCAAATTTTTAAAGTTCTATTTATGAATTATTTGGGATGAAAATGTGGCAAGTACGAGTTCTGGATAAATTTTAGCTCTCAAACACAGCTGGAAAGCATCGTTACTCCCTTTTTATAGAAAATAAAATTAAATGCATAATAAAATCCTACAAATCAAAGGACTTCAATATATTAATATCTCCATTACTTGATTTAATGTTAAGCAGGAAACACATAAGAGTTTGAATCGATTAGGGCAGCTTGGATCACAGTGATAAATTATTAAAATCACTTATTTATATATATATAAAAAAAAAAAGCTAAAAAGACTACTTTTCACATAAAATTTATTGAAATTATAAATTTTCATCTTTCACAGTTTAAAAAGCTAGACTTATAATCAGCTTTATTAATAAATTCCATTAAGTAAAATAATAAAGAATTATTCTGTAAATATTTTATATTATATTTTTGTTTTTCAAAATAATGAATGTTTAGGACAAAATGTTAAGGGAATTAATGAAAAATTTTGGTTAGATTTTATATGATAATTTTTTAAACTAGTATGGATGTATTAATAATTTAATATTTATATTCAGTGTTAATGACAAGTTAATAATTTCAATAAAAGGGTAAAAGAATAATTTAAAAAAAATAATTGTAAATGATAAGTGACAATTTGATTTTTTTTTTTTTTTAATTTACAAAGTGGTAATTGTTGTTTTATCAAATTTTGTGTGAAAAATAATTATTTTATAATAAAATAGAAAATAATATATTTATTAAAAATAATACATTTAATTTATAAATCGACAATATATTATTATATAATAAATTGATTATTACTATATAAATTTGATAATAATCAATTATGTTTTACTATTTTATTCGGTATATGAACTCGACATACAATTTTCTGTAGGGATGACGGTGCCCATCAAAAAATCATACTTCAACTGTCCAACGATAGTGGGTTACAAAAACAGGAGCCTGCGACTGCATTGAAAACAAGCCTTTAGAAGGCCCAATGTCTAAAAGGCAGGCCGAATATAATGCCACACCCGTAGAATTTAAAGCAGATTTTCGACCCAATATCCAAGGCCTCTGCACTTCCAATTTGTTATTTTTTCAAAGATTATTGGAAATTCAAATAGTTGATGACTGATCAAGTTGTGTTTGAAACTGAATTGTCCATAAGGTGGAAGTTAACAAATAAGAAACCCATCATTATTTTTGATGTGGACAAATTGATAACAATAAGACCAGACGTTACCATGGAAAGAATACTCCACTTTTCACTTTGATTATTTTACAATATGATATAAAAAGACTGACTATTGCCTAACATACAAAGATCCTGGCTCGACACCCGAATTTAGTTTTTTTCTTCGCTTTCACAATCCAAGATGCATTTGGCTTAAGCAGCCGCAGGCAGGCAGGCACGTTTATCAGAAGGCCAAAGGACATTTTCCCACCCATAGTTTGAGGCGGGGACAAAATCCCACCCGCTTAAGTTTAAAAGCCTGAATTCCCACCCATCACCCAATTTTTTATTTAAAAATAATGGATATACAGTAATAATCAGGGGTAATTTTGTTTTTTTATATTAAAATTTTATAAATTAATAAAATAAAATATATATAAATATAAAATTTTAAAAAAATATTAAAAAAATTTTAAAAAATTTTAAAAAAACTAAAAAAAATTTGAAATTAAAAAATGGCAGCAGCCGCCACCGCCGCCGCACCGGCGGCGGTGGCCTCCCATAATAGAACCAGGTGGCCATTTCCGGCCACCTGGTTCCAGGGGAGGCCAGATCTGGCCTCCCCATTGGGTGGAGGCGGCCAAATCGGCCGCCTCCAGTTTTAAAGGAGGCGGCCAGATCTGGCCGCCTCCGCCCGAAATAAAGGCCGGAAAATGCCAGTGGGGCCACGGCCGGCCCTTTACGGCCGTTTCCGGCCTTTATTTGGGGCGGAGGAGGCCAGATCTGGCCGCCTCCTCCAAAACTGGAGGCGGCCGATTTGGCCGCCTCCACCGAGCGGGGAGGCCAGATCTGGCCTCCCCTGAAACCAGGTGGCCGGAAATGGCCACCTGATTCTATTATGGGCGGCCACCGCCGCCGGTGCCGGCGGCGATGGCTGCTGCTATTTTTTTCAATTTCAAATTTTTTTTAAAATTTTTTTTAATTTTTTTTAATTTTTAATATTTTTTATATTTAAAAATTATTTTATATTTTTATTATAAATTTTTAATTTTAAAAGGGTAATTTAGTAATTTTAATAAAATATAATAAAAATTTGGGTGATGGGTGGGAAAAGCGGCTTTTAAACTTAGGCGGGTGGGACTTTGTCCCCGCCTCAAACTATGGGTGGGAAAATGTCCTTTGGCCATTTAAGAATAAACGAGATCCATCTGCAACAAAATGACGTGAAACTGTTGATAATGAAGATTAAATGGGATTAATTAATTACAAAATTAGACTCAGCGAGGAAGTTTTCAGATAAGACTGATTAAGACGGGTATGGTCTTATTTTTCAGACAGTGAAAAGTAAAAAGCGGCATTTTTTTTTTCTAGATGATCCCAATTCCCAGTCCCACTATTATGGATTTGAAGGACGAAGATACCTTGCATTGCTATGGTCGGCTACGAAAATGCAAGAAACCTGAAACTTCTTAAGCAAGAAGATTGAGTTGACTGGCCCCCCCAGGAGTTTGGATTAGTGATAAGCGTGGAGGGCAAGGTGGTCAGGGGTCCACACCTAAACATTTTCCAGGTAGAAATCATAGGAAGTTGAAGAAGAAAAAGAAGTGTGAGAGTCCAGATAAGTAATAAATTCTTGATGTCCCAGGAACAGTTGCTTAGCTTCCAGGGTTCTTGTTCCTTCAACCAAGTGGAATACATTTTGACAGAGACTCATGACCATGAAACATCTCGGAAACAATTCTAACTTTCGTAATGTCGTTAATTTTCAACTGTCGTGTTTGGTGATGGCACCCGTTATGGTTCATTTTCAGGTTTGGGCGGTGGTTTGAAGCCAGATTTTCAATAGACTGATGGTTTGCTATTGGTTGCTGGTTGCTGGAGGAGATGAGATGGAAGGTCAGTCACAGTCAGTATTGTTGTGCTGGAAATGAATCGAGTAAAAAAGAAAGAAAAGATAAGGTACTTTTTCAAGTCAAAGTCAATGGCCTTACCCAACACCGTCCATTTCTCAGATGATCCACATATTTTGGGATCTCTTGCGAATATTCTTGCTTGGATTACCTACTTTCAGTTAAATAAGACTAACAGTAACTCTAGCAGTTTCTTGAAATTTCATGTTAGGCCACAGACGATAATGTTGAAAATGGAATCGTCAAGAGCTGACCTAGTATGACCAATATGTTATTGTCTCCACCAAAAACATGGAGTAGCAAAGTCCTCTTTGTCACTTGATTGATGGACTCAACATGAGCTTTCAAGGGCAATAGTACCAGCCCTGTAATCAACTTCCAACGTGGAGGATCCTGAATCAAATACAAACGTCAAAGGTATGTATATGAGCCCAACTTTATCGTGCAGGCAAATCCAGAGATAAAAATAAAGCCAATAAAGAGATAAAAATGAGGCCAATAAGCCAATAAAAGAAATCCCTTATCCCATGAACTGAATAATGTTAAGATTTAAATTAAGAAGAATGAATGCACTCAGTTTCTTTTCTTATTGTTTTCTGTGATTTAACTATATTTCTGCTATAAGTAGGAATGGCACAATGAGCATCTGTCTATCCCATTGCTTGGACTAGATCACCGTCTTGTAAACATTCCTTCCGTTAAAGATGAAAAATCATAATCTGAAGGCCTGGTAGGAGGCTTGGTACTTGCTCTAATATTTGCTGCACTATTGACTGGAGCCATTGGCCATGGTGTATTCATGCTGCAGAATCATATATACAGAAACAAAATAAATTTTCTGCCTCACAAAATGAACTTTACAGTCTCACATTTAAGGCTGCAGAATCATATATAAATGCACACATAGTGACTTACGTTAAGGCTTAACATTTTTTTGGCGAATTCTGAACCTAGGATAAACAAAGGTATGAATGGGAGAACTAAGATAAGATCCTTAAACTTCGTTCTTGTGACTGCAGCACTGTGGTTTATAACTCTTCAAACACAAGAAGTATTCAAAACCTTTCAGAAAATGAAATTTAACATACATGACGTAGGGTAAGCACCAAAAGTTTCTTGGTGCCTTTGGCGAATTTCTTGAACTCATCATTGATGTATATTGTCGTCAAGATCTAAAATCCATCAAAGGACAATCATTGACTTCCAGGTTTTGAGTCTTTTTGACCTCTTCCAGGTCTGACTTATAAAGCGATTTTAAACAAAATACAGATGCAAAGACACATATGGCTCCATGATTATCACCTAGCACTTGTTTATTTATTTTTCTTGAAACAGTGACATTTAGCCTATCTTAATTTGTAAAATCTTTAAAACTAAACCAGTTGAGAAGAGAATTATATGTCGCCGAAAAGCATGGAGAAGGAAAATTCTTGTGACCATGATGAATCCATCGATATACCTGGGTGTTGGAAAATTAACTGAATTCCCTGCTGGATGTGTGTATTGATTATTTCCCATCTGGTACAAAAGAAGAATAACATGATAAGATAGGGAATTCCAACTAGAAATTACTTGTAATTTAGCATCTCATGAGTTCAACCTGAACATATTTTTGCTGATTAGTGATTGGCATCATCATTCCTGGAACTTGATGGCCAACAATACAACAATTCTGAGTTGGTAAGTAGACACCATTAGAAACAGGTTGATGTACATTAACAGGAAAGTTTTGAGATCCACCATTAGATTTTGCTGAAGCAGATAAGAGTAAGGACTGTTGCTGGGCAAGAATAACAAGTTTCTCTTGATGAGTAGAAAATGGAGATATCATTTTAGACTGCACAAATTCCCCAAACTAAAATCATAAGAACACAGACTATATGTAAAGTGAGTAGTAAAAGATACGGTGAGTGTTTAAAATTTTTTGAAGTTCCATTTTTCCATCCTCTATGAGATAAATAAAGTAGAGATTTGCTACCAAGGTCAAAGTGGTTAAGGTGAAAAGTTGTTAGGAAAAACACCATAACTCCACATGGTCAAACTATAAAGATCTGATTTTGCAAGTTCCATGCTAAGTATCTATGCCTTTCATCAATCAGTTTTTTTTAGAAAAGGATGGTGACTCTTTCGATAGAAACTCCATTCCAATAACCCACCAATAAATAAGTAGCTCTCAAAATTTCAATAAGAAAATTGGCAAAATTTACCTTTTCAAAGAGATGCATGATATCATTATTCACATCTTTCTCAGGCTTTTCTGAAATGGCTGGATCTGATGGTGAATTTACAAATAGATCCTCAAGTCCATAGTTGGACTTGGTTTGTGTCTTGCCTTCAGTTGTTTTTGATAAATTACTTAACTTTGATGAATTATTTAACTCTGCAGTTGATTTTGCATTTGTAGCTGCAAGTCAGAAGGTTCACACTTAAAGTTAATATCAAAACTAATTAAACATGATTAAGACTCTTGTCAGGGAAGCATTTAAGTGAAAAACTAAGCAAGGGGAATATATAAGAAGTAGCAATAATTCATTTTACAATATTATTAAGGAAAGAAATATACAATGGAAATTAGCCCATGTGCTTTTATCAGTAGAAGTCTTGGCATCATTTTCTCCAGAATCGTCCATGGAAAGCAATTTAAAAAGATCAGTAGCATAATCCACTTTGCGTTGTGTAACAACTGGAGTAGTAGTAGCTTCCTGCCTTGCCATTTCAGCCTTTGGGACAGATGGTTCTGGATTTTGCAAAGGATCTCCGGTCTTATCAGGTTTGACCTGCTTAACAAGTATTAACTCATTAGTCTTTAGAAAACCAGAAACGAGGGGCCTCTAGACAGCAGGACTTGCATATCTCTAACAATAAATCAATGATTTACAATGTTCATCTCATATAATGTAGCGTATTTTTATGTCAGCCATTTCAATCTGTTGGAAAATTGCAAACTACATTGTTTCAATGTATTTTTGCTTCTTAGCTAAATAAAAACAATTCAATAACTTCCCCAGCTTTTAACATTAAAATTGCATCAAAACAAAGGTAAAGTAGTTATCTGCTTTCCACAATATTGTTTCCTATACTATATCCACAAGTCTGATGCAATTATAGACAGAAATAACTACTTAGGCTGGAGGAAATGATTATATTGGTGATCATTAAGAAAGACCAAGTAAGAAAAGTCTATTCACCTGCTGAACTGCTTCAATGGTTGCCAGAGTACTAGGTTTTGAAGCAGGAGGAATGTTGTTATTTGGAAAGGGGGGCTGAGCAATATGCATCTCTTTGGAAACATGATTTATGTTATTTGTAAATCTTTGCCCAATATTTGCCTGGCCAGGTCTATGAACTGAAGCCTTCTCTTCACTCACACTTGAAGGAGATTTTGCTTTCCCATTCCTAGGAACCCATCTCTTATCTTGATACCTAATGAATAAAGTAAACTCCCATTAGCCCATCATCAAATAATATACTTGTTGATCATAATGCAGTAAACAGAATAAAGCAAATAGTTACTACTCGGAGTGGCAACTCTATGAAGCATACTTTGCACGGATGAAATTCTCAATTCCAACTCTGTCATAATTAGGAGGTAACTCTGCTTCCCAGTAGCTGTTTGATTTCTCATTCCCCATAGCTGCAAACAAAAAATAAACAAAGATTATTTTCAGCACCTCACAGCTTTTACTTAGAATTGACTTGAAAATGGTATAAACATAAATAAGAGAAATATACATTGAATAAATGCGACCTGCTCTGGAAGCCAAGTGTCCAAAGTGGCAGACCTCACCTGCGACAAAATAATGCAAAAATATATATGAGCCTCTAGGCTCTAGTTGCTAAACATTTAATTTTATGGTATGATTTAGAAAACAAGCAAATAAGCAGATATTAAAAACAAGAAATAACATTTACCACCTTTGATATGTGTACACCAAGACTTCTGTGAATCCCCGAACATTGCATGCATATGAAAATTCCCAGATTCACACTTGCCCATCTTGGGCCTCTGCATAACGTCCAAGGTAACAGTACAAGTTAGAACATCTCAAGCTACACAAATAAATGAGGTAACTCAATGATTTATCAAAACTCCAACATTGTTCTATCTCTCTCCCCAATCTTCACTATTTAAGCACTTGTGTTAATTCCTTTAATACAAACAAACTAACAACATTTCTTTTTTTTTTTTCTTGGTTGTAGATACCTACTTGGTTTTGCAGTCAGCACACTCTCGGTTTTCTGGTAATTTTAAAAGGCTCTCCAAGATCTGCAAATAAAGCAGCAAATCAAATAAAATACTTGAAAATTGGAGACAAAAGAATAAAGTTGAAGAGATAGAAAAATACTAACTAAACCAAACTTAGAGAAAGTAATATTTCAAAATTTAATAAAAAATATAAATTCATTTTAAAAAAACAAAAAGAGAGATATGGGAAAAGAAAAATAACTAGTATTGTTATTACCAGTCTATAGGAAAAACGAGTAATGACAGATGCTAGATTAGCAATGAAAAATATGGGAACATGTGGGGCAAAAAAGTTTAAAAAACAGCTTTACATCAAATGTTGACATGTATTATTTATGCCTCATCTTAATATTTCAATATTTGAGAATGGAAGATGGGGGTCGTTTTCAAAACAACATTTCTCTTAATCAGAAATTAGTAAAGGAAATTAACAATATCAAACCCAAATTTACTGTGCTTAAACCTATATCATACATTGACTGTGTTCTTAATGGCAAGGAAAAAGAAAAAAGTCCAGTTTGATCATAAAATCATATATGTCTAAACTCTTTGTCTAAGAAAAATTGTTTTTGTCATAGGATATCCAAGAAAGCATCAGTAAAGAGAATTTTTATTTTTATTTACATTTAAACAATGTTTTACTACAGTTATTTTTAAGAAGGGGAATCCTATAAATTTTACTAGTTTACCGATTCTACGTGTGTACCTAACTGAGAGATTATCTTTTCTGAACCAAGCACGGAGCATCTTTTGTACTAAAAGGATAACCATTTTACAATTTGTAAAGATTTAAAAAAAAAAAAAGTGCATAGTGCCTGTTTAACTTAACTCAGAAGTTACTGTGATGCTTATGAACTTCACAGTTCCATAAAACACAAGCCTAAGCTAAAGCAAAATATTTATTATACAAGGTCTGACACAATCCAAGCACTTATGTATCTGTGCACAAAAGCCAGGTGCCCATCACCTAATTGCTAATGAGTTACAACTCACACAGTGGGCCTTGGTTTCAGACAAACTAGTATCACCAAACCCTTTTGACAGCTATATAATAGACATCAAATAATTTTCATGATTGGTCAATCAACATGGGACAAATATCAGTACTTTTATAGCCTAACTCTTAATTTCCAATTTACTCAGGGAAGCACGGCTAAGCAAAACAAATGATTTGAAGGGTAAAATAGAACTAGTGGTTGACCATGTAAGCAAAAACAATTTCAAACAGAACCCAAGGCTGCTCATAAATTAAATATAAAACTTGGAAAAAACTGATTCAAATTTGTAATATAATCAAATATGGATCCAAATAAAAAGTAAAATATAACAGTTTGAGAATGGACATTCAACTCAAGCATTGCTAAACTCAGTAAACATTAAAATGATGAAAAATGAAGACTCAAACTTTGCAACCAAGTAATCAAATGCAGATGCCAAAACAAGATTCATAAACATAACACAAATCAGAACTCAAAACAAAAAAAAAAACCCCATTCAAGAATCAAAGCAAAATGTATATGAATACAATTGAAAACAGAAAAGAAACCTTTCTCTGCTTAGCATTAAGCTCTTTAGAAACGTTAGCCTTCTTGTTCATGCTTAAACGTTTCTTCGTTTCTCTCCAAAAACTCGGTCTTCCTTTGTTTATGTACAGACAGAGAAGAAAAGAATGAATGAGAAGACGAAAAATGGCAAGGTACAAAGGGGTTTCCTTAGAGTTTAGGGAATGATTGTACTTTGTCAAAACTTTGGACTTCGGAAAATCGCGTGCACAAAAACATGCTAATGGGTCCAATTCTTTGGTGGGTTTTGGTGAGTGGCCTCTGAATTGATGGCCAATCTTGTCTTTGTTTGGCTGCTAGAAAAGATCAAATCACTATTGCCCACCCAAACTTTGATAGAATAATTGTCACCCTCTCAGTTTGGAAAGTTCATTTATTCACCCTTGTTCTATCATGATAATGTAATTCTTATTTGAAATGATAGAAATGTTCTTGCTAGAACCTTTTTATTATCTCTTTTCTCATTCCTTTTTCTATTTCTCTTCTCACCCTTTTCTTTGTCTCTTTTTATCATCGATAATAGTCCTAACAACATAGTTTAAAACCAAATTCGACTCTAATTAATTCGAAGTTAATATGACTTATACAAACATCAAAAGACTGTATATAGCTTCTCCAAAGTTAAATTTTATTTCTTTATATTAAAGAAGGTTAGATAATATTAATACATACTAGATCAAACCTCTAAAATTGTTGAGAGATCAAACTAATTGTGTTGTCATTAGTGTTTCTCTTATCATTATCAGTATTACTCTTTTTGTTGTAATTGTGTCTGACTTTTCCATTTTATTGATTTTTCTTCATCAGCATAATCAGGCTCTCCTGCTGTTTTGGCGACTCTACCTCTAAGGGTGATGAAATATTGATAATTGAGAATAGAAGTATTTATATATTTTTAAAAAATTTCAGGATATATTGATGATTGATATTTGTATTACTGCTTTATAATATTTTCGTAACTTTACTAAAAATGAAAAAAAAAAAAAAGAGTTGATAATTAATAATAAAATCAAACAATTTTTATTAACGGAAGTGGATAATAAATAAATAAATAAATAAATGAACTTTCAAAACATATAGGATAAAATTGGCTCCTTCGTCAATGTTTGTGTGCACACCATCAAGGGAAATAGGAAACTTAATTTGGAATGCTATAAATGGGTCCTAATCTAGACATTGCACCATCCTTTTGTGATTTGTCGCTTGATACTCAACCATTTTACTGTTGTTTTAGATTTGATATTTTGATATTGATATCGACATGATAGAAATTCCATCATTCTAGTGTTTGACCTCTAGCTCAGTGGCTTCTTCCATTTGGGGAAGTGTCAAAAGGTTCGATTAGATTCAAGCCAATTCAAGGCTGCCTAAAATCCATACCCAATCATGGGCTTTCAGGGACCAGAAGTTTGTTCTTTAAGCAATCCAAACCGTTCCAAGGAAATGGAAATCCCTCAACCTGAATGCGAGATTTGGGCCACCAACTCTACCTCAAAATGCCATACATTTTGCAGTACATTAAGTTTTAATAGTACACTCGTAGTTGTTCTGTTCTGTAACACATTCTTCAGTCTATCTCATAGAAATCCCAGCAACCGAAAAGGCAAATCCGGTGATTATAATTTCATGAACAAGTGTCATAAAAATGGAATACGTTGTAAATGATGCGTTTGGATTCATACGTAAGGAGTTTGCTGTCATTTTTGGGCCTCTCTATGTCACTCATTCTTGTTCAATTTCAACTTAGCTTTGACATCTCCACTGTAGGGTGCAACATGGTATGCATACTGCTGGAGCACTGCAAAGACTACCATTTCCAGACACACCAATACATTCTGAATAGCCTCTTCAATGTGCTCAACATCCAACCAAAAATGATGCGATCGGATGATGCCCAAGGCTGCTAGTATCTCAAGCACTACACCCTGCAATTCAAGAACAAATATGACAATTGTGAACAAAAAATGGTGGTGTTCATGAGATACACTGCTTATTTATGGAAAAAACAAATAAAAATGCAAAATTTGGGCCAAATGGAAACTAAGGGGAGAACAAACTCCCTCTTATCGCGAGGGGTACTCCAATCATTCAAATTACTGTAACTACTAAGCAATTGCAGCTAAAGGCACATTGAAAGATTTCTCAATCCAATCACTTGGTTCTAAGAAATCCCACAAATAGAAATTAAGTGCTTAAACTTCATCCCATTCTTTGGCAAATAAAGCTATCTAAGAACAAGCTAGAGGCCAATTGAACACAAAATGCTTTGAATTTTCCACTTGAATCAATAGCAAGAATTTAAAGGTGTTCATTAGATTTAATCATTACTTTTCTCCCACTGCAAGTCCAAAAGCGAGTCATAAGTGACACAACCTTTTCTGAGACAAAAATAACTTTGAGGCTTGAAGCCTATATTAGGAGGTGCCATTTTGAAGCATTCCAACTAAATAATGATAGGTCTAAATCAATTCAAATGAGGCTAATGGTCCATCAAAACTTAGGTTATCAAAACACACTTGCTTCCGTTAGTATTGAACACTCTAGAAAGGAAAATTTTCCAGGTAGACTCCAGAAAGGAAAATTTTCCAATATCATGACCTAACCATGAAATTTTGTTAATGGAGAGGAGCTCTCTAGAAGGTCCCAAATGCGAGCGACAGTTAGCAATTTTGCTTACATAGTAATTGAAAATGCTACACCCTTTGCCTATTCTTCCACTCTTACGCTATGATATATTGGTATAGCACTGAGGCTGGTTCTCTGTTGTTTACAGGTTTAAGAGCAAAAGTGTCCTTGAGAACCTTTGAGGTTTGTATTTCAACTGCTTTTCGTGAGCAAAATAAACTTATCTATCGTGACAAGGAATAAGGAAAGAGATTTTTTACCTGCCAAAAGCAGAAGAAAACAATGCCCTTGATGCACATGAACTTTGCAAGTGGCTTGTGTGGTGCCAACTCTTTAGCAAAAACATGGTAAAAGACCACCAAAGAATATAATGCTAATGAAACAGAAATGTTTAGAATGATGGTAAATGTCCAGCTCAACCAAGTGGGATACATCCCAAGAAGTTGTAATGTGATCATCAAGATGGAACATATTGGGCGAATAACAACAAATTGCCAAGTCCAATATTTGAGGAGCTTTAGGGTATGGTGATCCAGCCGGACTGTATGAGGCTGCAGTTTGTGAAAAGAATTCGTCAAAACACACACATATATAAATTCATAAAAAAAAGAAAGTTTGGAGATAACAAAATAATAATCATTTGGCCATTAAGTTCCAAATCAGTGAAAGGAACCGAAACAGTAATTTGCATTCAGATCCAACTTTCATCACATCAGCTAGCAATGAGGTGTAACAACAATAACAAACACCACAAAAAGAATACGTTAGTATATTTCCCCTCTGATTAGTTTAGAATTTGTTAAAATAAACTAATAACAACAGAATATACAAAATTAATCTCCGTTTCTACATCTCCAAGTCATCTTCTTGACATAGCTTCCTCATCAATTTAAAAGATCAAAATGTGGCAAGGCTTCTTTTGAAAAATTTCAAAATCGTTACTCATTCAGGCGCAATTTTTCTGTTCCTTTCAGTTTTTATAATGTTTGGGATAACTAAGAAATTTTCCTGACCACTTTGTAAACTTGAATCTAAGGCGGGAAACTAGTGGTTTTGTCAAATAATACTCTTGAGCCTAAGCATTCCCCTAAATCCCTCATGATCTAGAGCCTTCCCCATTTTCTTTGCCTCTATTAGAGAAGTCAAATAATAAAGCTCGTCTATCAGCTGATAAAGTATGAGTTTCTAACGAACATCAAATGACCACTGCACAACCAATAAAGCTTTAATAATAAAAGCTCTTCTTACAAAAAGGGTATAAAACACATACCTGGAAAAGAGTCATAGGAAACGAATGATGAATCTCCCTTCCTTTAATCCCATCCGGCACGATATTTTTGCTGATCGAAATATTCAAGTAACTATACATCAAAGCCATAAACTTAGCAATCACCTGCACCCAAACACACACACACTCAAAACATTCGAACAAATTCTCCAAATAAAAAAACAAGTAGTCAACGAGCGAGTGGGATAGAAACTAACCAGTGCCTCATAACATTCCTTAACGGAGTCCAGAAACATAAAGAAGGCTTTACTACCTCTGATATCCAACAAGCCTACAAAAGAATCAACGGCATAAATTGGAGCCATCAGAATAATTATGATTATAGCCTTCTGTTCCTTAGGGTTTTTCCAGTAAAAGAGGTGCTGCGACATCAGTTGAATCGTGAAATGCATCGTCGCCATCACGCAGAATCCAACTCCGACCAGAGTTATCTGCTCCCGGCTCATTCTACTGAAATCCATTCTTCCCCCGCTTCACAAACGATCAGCGTTAATAAAAATGATGGAATAAATAATTTCTTAATGTCGGGGAGTTTGTCAGATTGCGGAGTGATTTTAATATGGTAGTCAAACCAACCAATGGTGAACACGTTTTCAACACTAATACGACGCCGCTGATTTTGACACGTCAGATTTTGTTAATTAATAATCAATAAATTATTGTGTAATAAATTTCTGCAAACCCAATTTAATTAATGGCGGTTTCTCTTAATAACAACGTCATACAATTTTTTAAAATTAAATATCTATTTATTCATATATATTTTAAATTTATTAATATTTATTATAAAATAATTTTTATTAAAAAATAATATTAATATTAAAATAAATTTTAATATAACATAAAATTAACATAATAATAAAAAATAAAATATTTTAAGAGAAATCAACGTCTTTAATAGCGTTATTAGTGGTAGTGATTGTAAATAATATAACCAAGTAATAAAAAATAGTCACCTAATTAAATTAGCAGTCAGAGCTAACGTCTTCGATAGTGGAGAAGATCAAATTTGATCATTTTCGTCAATGAAGATGATAAAAAACGGTCAATTTCAAATATATTAACTGTTTTTAACCATCTCTAATAATAGAGATTTTAAAATTTCGATTATTATTTTAATATTATATAATATTATTTTATCTTTTAAATTAATTTTATTTTTTAAATTTTTTTATTCAAGAAGTAAAAATATCCTTTTTGATAAGTTAAATTTATTGATTGTTATATTTAATTATTGATTGTAGTCAACAAATAAATATTTGACCTTTTAAAATTAATAAATAAGATTTTGTCATTTAAAAAAAATCTTAAACGGGAATAAGTGGTTTGACCTTTAATTAATTAACTTAATTTCTATAACCGTCTAAATTTTACTATCCTAGAAATAATCTTCTCAAATTATCCATACAACAAAATATGTAAATTTTCGATAGATTTATATACTTAGACCTCAAATATATTAGATAACTAATTAAAATCCTAAATAAAATTTGTAATATAAACAGAATGATAAATCAAAAATACTGATATGTTGTTATGTCATTTTTAGATGTTTATACGGTCTATCTCTAATCAAAATTAATAGAATAATATTAAGCCCAAAAGATCAATAGGATAAATTTGTATAAATTGAATTTCAGCTAAACAGTAAAATTAAGATAGGAAGCTCGACTTTTCCCCCCTCTTTACCTATAAGTATTTTTGACAATTTCCCGTTACGGTAGACATACTTGGTTTTAATAAATGTAAAAACATTATGATTAAATTTAATAAATATTGAACAACATTATTTTAATTGATAAAAATTTCTCCCAAAAAAAGAGTAAAAGTGTCATTTTCATGTTTAATAGATTTTATTAGAAATTAGATTAGAGTTATATTTTCGAAATCAGTGGTTTATGTAATTGTAGATAGGGTTAGATTTAAGTTAAATTTATTCTAATTCAAACTTGTAATTTCAATATTATCAAGTTCAAATTCAAATTTTAAAGATAATTAATTTATCAAATTTATAAATTTAAAATATTTGATTGAGATCAATTAAAATGATGTCTTTTTATTAATATATATATTAAAACAATATCATTTCGACCACATATTTTAAAAATCTTGTTAGAAGTTTGTTAAATGACTCAGAAAAAATTGACTTGGTTCATTATATCTTAAAATTGAGTTTACATTTACTAAGTTTGTGAAATATAAATTTGATTTAATTTGAATTTGAATTTGAATTTGAACCCGCTTCAAACACGATGATATTGAATAGGGCATTTTTAAATCCATAATTCTAGCTTCCATAATCTTCACGATTCTTATGGCTGTCTTTCTCTAACATTCACCCGAAACCAAAGTTGATTAATATAAAATAATTATAATATAAAGTTTAACCGTCACCTTGGACCATATTATTGTCTTAATCTTTTGGACCAACCATCAAAACCTGCATAAACTTTTGAACTTTGAGGTGTCTTCTTTCTCCTTGACCATAAATTCACGTCCTCTTCCTTTCACAATTATCGACTCAATTCAACTATAAGCTTTGTAATGCTTGCGGGACAATCACATGGATACATCATCTTCATTTTTTAATGCTTCTCCAAGCAACATATGTTCCATAGTTTTGGTCCAAACAAATCAATAAAACAAGCCAACCATCGCCAACCATCAACGTATTTTGCCATATTATATACTTGCTGATGATGCTTCTGCAATTGCATTCACAGTGCTGTGCTGCATTATGAGGAGCAAAACTGCTATAGCATATGCTTTACTTATTGTTTTAGTGCTTGAGAGTTGTTGTTTTGAAAGAAGAGGATGTTCAAGTGTGACGTATGATCATAGAGCGCTGGTCATTGATGGGAAGAGACGGGTTTTGCAGTCGGGTTCTATTCATTACCCAAGAAGCACTCCTGAGGTTGTGTTACATAAAATAGTCTTTCTCTGGTGTGAACATTTTATATTTTACGGGTCAGATATGTTAACATGGAGGAGCTGTTTTTGTTGTTGGGGGTGAGATTTCAGGTTTGGCCGGACTTGATTAGGAAATCCAAGGAAGGTGGACTGGATGTGATCGAAACTTATGTTTTCTGGAATTATCATGAGCCTGTGAAAGGACAGGTATAAGTATTGCTCCATTACAAATTCTAATTATTGGTAGGTGGTGTTGACCTTTCATTGGAATTTTTGCAGTACAATTTTGAAGGCAGGTTTGACCTGGTGAGGTTTGTAAAAACAGTCGAGGAAGCGGGCCTTTTCGTTCATTTGAGGATTGGCCCCTATGCCTGTGCTGAATGGAATTATGGGTACCTTTCAGTTGCATTTTTTCCCTATTATACTATGAGCAACACTGCTTATATTTCTTATGCTTCTATTATATCTCCTATTTATTCCCTTTCCGTAACTTGTGACAGAGGATTTCCCATGTGGTTACATTTCATTCCCGGGATACAATTTCGAACAACAAATGCACTTTTCCAGGTACATTCTGAGGTCAAAGTTAGTCACTTCTGAACCCTTTTTTTCACAAAAAATCTCCGATTGATTCAATATTCTTCTTTTTTTTTTTTTTTTTTTTTGTATTTATGCAGGAAGAAATGAAGCGTTTTCTTGTGAAAATTGTAGACTTAATGAAGGAGGAAAAACTCTTTGCATCACAAGGAGGACCAATAATTCTGGCGCAGGTTGTTTATAAGTGTACTTGGATATTCATGGCTTGGTTAATTCATGTTCTGTATATTGTAACAGGTCGAGAATGAATATGGAAATGTTGAATGGGCATATGGGGTTGGTGGAGAGTTATATGTGAAATGGGCAGCAGAGACTGCTGTTAATCTTAATACATCTGTTCCTTGGGTGATGTGCTCACAAAAAGATGCTCCTGATCCTATAGTAAGTGTTTTATGTAGTATAATTAAAATTACTTGCGGCTCTATATTTACATGTGCAGAGAAATTTGACCGTTAATTTGAAGGATTCGTCAGTCTTGTATAACGAAAATTACTTGCAGATAAACACATGCAATGGATTTTACTGTGACGGATTTACCCCGAATTCTCCTACCAAACCCATAATGTGGACTGAGAACTATAGTGGATGGTAACTCTCTAGCTGTCCTAATACAGCATGATTGTTCAACTGTGCATAAAATAGCTTATTCTAGCTATTCAGATGCAAGCTGCTAGAATTCATTGCCCATATTGTAGGTTCCTTTCATTTGGGTATGCAATTCCTTATCGACCTGTTGAGGATCTTGCTTTTGCTGTTGCACGCTTCTTTGAAACCGGTGGCACTTTCCAGAACTATTATATGGTGATTCTGCAATTTTTTTGTCTTTACTTGTTGCAGATGTAATTTGGTAATCATGTGAAATTAAGTACAGAGTTTTCCAAACTATATCTCATGCTAATATTTCGTTGCAGTATTTTGGTGGAACCAACTTTGGACGCACGGCCGGTGGTCCTTTGACTGCCACAAGCTATGATTATGATGCTCCACTAGATGAATATGGTAAACTTTCCACATTTCATTCACAACTGATCGCATATGCACTGGCATCAGCATTAGAGAAGATCCTTTTTCAGAAAATGTACTTACAGCAGTCCCTCCACTGAATAGAACCTTACCATGTATGGCTGCAGCTTTAATGTACAATAAATAATATCCACCTGTTTGATGAGAGAAATTTAGTGGGATCAAGCATGAATTATGTTTTCCATTTAATTAATTGCCGCGGTCGATGTTCAAACAAGTTTTTTCTCTATATCTAGGGGAGGTTATATTTAACTGATCTGAACTTTCAATGCAGGTTTTATCAGACAGCCAAAGTGGGGGCACTTACGTGATTTACACAAAGCAATAAAGCTGTGTGAGGAATATCTGATCAGCTCAGACCCGGTTCACCAGCAACTTGGTGTTAATTTAGAGGTAAATGTTGTTCTCTTAAGATGACAAATATCTCAGTTTTGGGAGGTAACTTACAATTGTAACTTTACCAGTTCTTTTCCTTGCTCTAATGAGGATGAATTTTCTAGACCAGATTTCTTTAAACTACCAATAACCCTGTGCTTGTTTTGCCCAACTTTGTCAGCTCTGCCCTGTCAGACAAACCTCTTGTTGTACAGCACCTGATAATTGTATATTTTCACTTTGATAGATAATTTGGATAAACTTAAAATTGTAATCATCAGCGACAATTGCTTTTCTAAGCCCTTCTCAAAAAGACACTTCTGTTGTTAAAAGAAATGTGAATTCTTTGTAAGTTATTTTTCATTTCTGCCAAGGCTAAACAATTTTTCGTTTATTATGAGACTAATCTTCAATTTATAGAGCCATGTGGGCTTTGGCTCTTCTTGGTAGTTTATAGCGCTGGCTGCACATAAACTCGGTGTACTCAAGCTAACATTCTTTCTATGTTTTTTCAAGGCACATATCTATTACAAACCTTCCAATGAATGTGCAGCCTTCCTTGCTAATTATGATAGCCGTTCAGATGCAAATGTCACGTTTAACGGAAATTTATACCACCTTCCAGCTTGGTCAGTAAGCATTCTTCCGGATTGTAAGAATGTCATCCTTAACACAGCAAAGGTATGATTCTTACAGCAGTGTTGTAGTGCTGACTCTCAAATTGTGTATATATATTTGTGTTACTTTCTATTAACCTACTCTTCTTACTTGAAGGTTGTAGCACAAAGAAATATTGGCGAACATTCATTTTCCCGGAAAAATAATTTTAATGAGTTGTTGTTGGCATCATCAGCATGGAGCTGGTATATAGAAGAAGTGGGTGTTTCAAGCAACAACTCATTCACGGTGCCAGGTTTGTTGGAGCAGATTAATACAACAAAAGACACCAGTGATTATCTATGGTACACAACAAGGTAATACATGTCTTATTCTTCTTGGTGGTTTGTTATTTTGGACAATGTAGCTAGTTATATCTTCTGAAATGGTTTTAAGGATAAAACAAAAAGCATAATCCACCAAATTTATCAAGTTTAACTCTTTAAACACTATGTCTTCTTTCTGGTCCTCTAATTTTCAGTTTAGATTATTCACTAATTCAAAAAATGAAAATCTTACTAACTCATTTTATGGCTCCTTTTGATGAACCTTTTGGTCATCATGGTGATATATTACTAGATTCTTTCCTCTGATGTTAATCTGTGGTAACATTTTCATCGTGGTGCAATATTGGCAGTGTTAATGTGACTGGTGAAGAGAAAGAAGCTGTTTTAAATATTGAGAGTTTGGGACATGCAGGACTTGTTTTTGTAAACAAAAAGCTTGTAGGTGGGTATCTTATGGGTTGCCTAGTAATTGTTTCTGCCATCTTTATTTTTTCTTCCTGTCCAATGCTTAGAGTCTTCTCATGTTGAAATTCTTAAATTTTATCTAGAACTTTGAGAGAAGTTGAAAAAAATATTTCTCATGGTATATGAATGTGAATCATTGGCCTTTTCAGAACTTTGTTGGAACCATTTTTCGCTTCATTTAAATATAAACTTTTCGGTGAAAGCTATAATTTTGTTTAAGTTTATTCAACAAATCCAGAAATTTCTTTTAAGTGTTGTATATTGTAGATTTCTAGTGGCAGTCTTCAACAACTCATATGCTTTTAATGAATAAAAAATGTAGCTGCTGTAATTTATTTTCATAAAGTATCATATTATGCTAAATGTTTTGCATTTATTCTTATTGTTATAAAACTATCCTGGATCTTATTTTTTATATGTAATAACAAAATAGCTTGTTCTGCTTACAGCTTCCTTTCATAAATGCTGTATTCTTTTTTCCTTATCAAAACCTACAGTCACAGGACATGATTTGCCTCTCATTTTTAATCTAGTAGAAAATCATTCTTTTCCCTGTTCTTGTTTTCTCCCAAACTGTTTCATTACAAATGAAGTTGGTTGTTCCAATTACCAAAATTTCCATTTTCTCAATATTCTGATCTAGTGCAATTAACCTGAATCTTGTTCTGTAGAATATTATTCGGTGTTGGCACTGACAATCTCTGTATCCTAAAATTATCACCAAGATCGGCCGATTTGTGATTGTAAAGATTGATCTATATAATAAGTTTAATCTTTTTCAGCATTTGGATATGGAAATCATGACTTTGCAAGTTTCTCAATCAATAAGAAGATCAGTCTAAAGGAAGGAAATAATACACTGGATTTGTTAAGCATGATGGTTGGTTTGCAGGTACACAAAATCATTTTCTTTAAAATAATCTGATTGAATTGTTGATGCATAAGCGCAATCCTTCTTTTCTGTTAACAGTTTTTCATTGTTATTAGTATGCATTGTCACAAGTAGATTCTGGATTTTCAGGCTGTCTAACATTGAGCTCCTACACCCAATATAATGCTTTTATTTTTTTTTTGGCAAAATTAAAAATATTTCACTACTGCCTTCGGTGCTGAATTTCATGTAAAGGAAAGCAGAATTTCTTTTAATAATTTAGAGAAAAAAGGAGGGTTATAAAAAGGACAATCCATCTGTTACCTTTCTTGCTCCATAATGTAGTACTCTAATAATCATCGAAATTCATGGACCCCACTGCCTCCCTTGTTGCAGCTTTGTTCCCAATTTATCAACAGTGGAAGCTATTTTTTAGCTAGTCCTGTCAACTCTTGGAATATACAGTGCCATGATCTGTTACCTTGCACTGCATGATATGTGGAACAATGATAAATTAGTTTCTTACTAGTGTATCTTGATTTACTGTCAGTGCCAAGGCGTCTGCTTGCTAATAATTAGCTTCTTTTTCTTTTATTATCCAACAGAATTTTGGACCATGGTTTGATATTGCTGGAGCAGGAATTTATTTCGTTGCTCTTATTGGCTTGAAGAATGGCAAGAATGACCTTTCCTCTGGACAATGGACCTATCAGGTTTGATTACACAGATTAATGCAGTCAGCTTGCTCTTGGTGTTTTACATGACTGTATTAAGCAAGTTCAACCGTATTCAGCTATGAGTTTGTTTCCTTTCAGGTAGGAGTTGAGGGAGAATGTCTTGGACTCGAAAAAGAAAGTCTTGCAAACAGTTCATTATGGATTCATGGGAGTACTCTACCTGTTAATAAGAGTCTGATATGGTACAAGGTGAGCTAACGGGTGTGAGATTTCATAATCTAAAGCAACTTTGTTGCCTTTTGCTTATACTATACAATATGAATATGGTGTGTAAATATGATGAAAGCCGGTTCTGATGCCATCTAACCACATTTTAGTGCATTTGTTGATGCAAAGCTTCTTCAGAGCTGATGTGTTCATGTAGATCACACCAGAAGTAGATAGACAGTGGCTGATCTCTTAAACAACCTAATCGTCGAAAGATCATCGATCACTTATCTAATTAATAGAGAAGTAGAATTAAGGACACTGAACAATTTACCAATAACCTGCAAGTTTATAAGCCTTCAGTCTTGTGAACTTGTACTAATTTACAGAACGGTAGAGCTCTAGTACATGATGCATCAAATAATTCTATTGAACTAATTATTGGTGAACTATATTGTGAACCTGGACTTCCTGCTCCCTTTGCTTTGATTAGTGGAAAAGATTTCACAGTTCTTTTTTTTTACGCTTTTACCTTTTGTATAGAGCATACATAGATTTTCCTTTTATCATCCTCAGGTTACTTTCTTCGCCCCAGAAGGGAAGGGCCCCTTAGTCTTAAATCTTGCTAGCATGGGGAAGGGTCAAGCTTGGGTTAATGGGCAGAGCATAGGGCGCTATTGGCCTGCCTATCTCGCACCATCAACTGGTTGCACTGAAAATTGTGATTACCGAGGAACACATGATTCATCTACATGTCAAAAAGGGTGTGGTCAACCTGCTCAAACATTGTAAGCGCGGATGAACTTCTTGTTTTAATTTTCTGATAGGCTATGTATCAAAAGGTCTTGCAAATTGATGAAAACTGTGATGAATTTAAATTGAAACAAAACCATCATTTGGAAAATGAAATATGTTCTTGTTAGTCATAACATACATTTGACATTATTCACAATTTTTATACATATATTACAATAGTTATGAAGAGATAACAATGTCCAGGTATCATATCCCGCGTACTTGGGTACACCCTGGAGAAAACCTGTTAGTCCTTCATGAAGAGCTTGGTGGTGACCCATCAAAGATTTCTGTGCAAACAAGAACTGGCCAAGATATATGTTCATTTGTATCAGAAGCTGATCCACCAACAGCTGATTCTTGGAAACGAAACTCACAATTCATTTCTCAAGTCCCTGAAGTTCGACTGACCTGTGAACAAGGATGGAAAATTACTTCTGTTAATTTTGCCGGCTATGGAACTCCTGAAGGAAATTGTGGCACATTTAGTCCAGGAACTTGTCATGCTGATGTCTTATCAATTGTGGCGAAGGTATGAAAGACCCTTCTTTACTTGCATGAAATATGAACCCAGAAACACAGGCTCCAATCTGAATTGCAGCTTCGCTGGTTCATTTGTTAAAGATGTCTTTAGTGGAGGTTCAATGTCATTCTGGCATTGTAGTTTCAGACATTTTGCTAATGATCTCACTTTTACTAGGATCCCTGAAATTTAATTTTCTGAGATTGTAACATATAATCTCATTTTTCCAGATAATTTCCTCACATATTTGATTGGAATTTCAGGCTTGCATTGACCAGGTAGAATGTTCAATCCCTGTATCCTCATCTAACCTTGGTGATGCTTGCCCTGGACTGATGAAAACCCTGGCAATAGAAGCTCATTGCAGTGAGTGAAATTCCAATACTCGCTCCTGGCAGTTTAATGGTAACAACTCATTGTGATGCTGAAGAAAGTTTCTGGGTTGTGTTTTAAGCTGTCATATTACAAGAAGAAGATTACAAGGAAGAAGCTTTTCTCATTTTCTCTATGCAACTTTATTCCAATCTTTTGCTTCCTCACCAACTTATTGCAACCAAGTGCAATTACATTGTTCAATCTCTGTGTGGACTCTATAACCTAATTGCCCACATCCAATGTGGCAGGTAAATAAGTGTTCTCAAAATCTTTAGATGTTCAATAAATGCCTATCTCATTTGCATCTTCAAGTTCATAGCCCGAAATACTCTGGTCTCTCAAAATTCCCCACAAATTAAGCTATTAAGATTTAAAAAATCATTCATGATTCAGATCAATCACTTATGCATTATATTGAAAGTAAGCAAGCAAAATGAAAGCACTCCATCAGTCACTTCTCAAATGTTAAGGAAATAACAGAGAAACTGCACTTGCAAACTGTAGGCGCAACTGAGCATTGTCCTCAATTGTGAAAGCTTTGTAAGAGGTCTAAAACCTTGTCACTCAGTTCAATCAAACCGTAACTTCAAGACCTGCAGAATCATGGAAGAAGCAGAATCTTCCCAATATGCTTGCTGCTTTCCATAAGCCGATGTGCCTCAGCTGCTTCGGATAATGGAAAGTACTTGTACACCACGGGCTTCACCTTACCTTCCATAATTGCAGGCCAAACATTCTTTTCCACCTCCCTAACAATTGTTTCCTTGTCTTCTGGATTTCTGCCTCGCAATGTAGATGCTGCATACGTAATCACCAATGTTTAAGAATGAACAAATAGAATAATCAACTTCATTTTACCCAAACATGTGTAACTGAAAATTTTAGTAGAAACAGAGGGCTCTTCTAGTACTCAAACCTTGTATTGTCAGGCGTCTTGCAAACAAAGAACTGAGATTTATTTCTGCAGCCATTCCACTAAGGGCTCCAATTATAAAAAGCCTCCCATCGACATTTAAGCTGTCAAGGTTTTTCTGCAGGTAGGGTCCTCCAACAGAATCCAGAATTACGTCAACACCTGCCATCTATCATTTATAAGTAATTGGCGCCAAGGAACAATGATTGCTTGATGCAAGGGGAAATTTTCCAGCAGCAATCAAAATTCAGATATACAGTGCAGGATAAAGTACCTCTCCCTTCAGTTTCTTGCTTTACTCGTGCAACGAAGTCCTCTGTCTTATAATTGATACATACATCAGCTCCAAGATTCTTGCAGGCGTCTAATTTCTCCTGGCTCCCTGCTACGGAGAAAAAATTTGACGAGCAATGAAATATGGATTAATTTATAAGACAAAAGGGGGGGACGACCTGCTGTGATGATTACTCTTGCTCCTTGGTGTTTAGCCATTTGAATTGCAAATGTACCAATTCCACTAGAGCCCCCATGAACCTGAAACCTCAAAATTCTAAGTACATACTTCAAACTTTTCATAAGAGACTCCATGTCTAAATTTAATATTGACGTTAAGCTTTCAATTACTTTGGGAAGGCAAACAAAATATGGTGAAAGATAGCGCATCTAGAGCAGGAATGGCAAAATCAATCTGTAAATTTACAGCAGTTATAATTATGAGATAATATGGGTTTTCTGGTTCAGTTCTCAAAAAATTGGCCAAAACTTGAAGAGCCAGGAGCCTTAACAAACATATGCCTTAACATCAGTAGTAGCGTGGAGGCGCTTAACTAGACCCGAACAATCACAAAATTCGAATAGGATAAACATAAAAGAAACTAATGGTTTACCAGAAATATTTCTCCAGCAGATAGGTGACTCTTCATAAAGACAGTAGACCAAACGGTGCACGCAACCTCAGGTAAACAAGCAGCATCCTTGAGAGAAACACCTGATGGCACGGGAAGTACTTGACCTGCTGGAACTGCCACTTTCTCAGCAGACCCTCCTCCAGCAAGAAGAGCACATACCTGTAACCTCCATCAGTATTTTTGAAACATTTCATGTATGTGTTTCTACGAATTAGTAACTGAAAACTAGTCACCTGATCGCCAACTTTCCATCGAGAAACATTTCCACCAACGGATTCAATGGTGCCAGAACATTCAAGACCAGGGTATAAGCTTGCACCTTTTGGCGGAGGATAAAAGCCTTTTCTCTGATAAATATCACCCTGATTCAGTGCCGCAGCCTCAACTTTGATGAGGACTTCATGATCTTTGATTTCTGGGTCCTCCACTTCTTGTAACTGCAGCACTTCCGGCTCTCCTGGAGTTGTAATTACTATGGCCTTCATTGGTTTCTTCGTTTGACAAAATATTCTCTTTGCTTCTCTCGAGCTCCATCAACTCCATTTGTGTATATGAAACAATCATACAGTTATAATAGCTAATAGAATAGTAATTTCTGGTCAATTTTATAAGTTTTGTGTCCTCGTCATAAATTATTATATGCTTAACATGATTCACATGAACAAGAAATCCAGAATATCAAGTTTTAGAAATCCAAAAAGCACAGCGTCCCCTTTTCTTTCTCTACACGAGTCCCACAACGATTGGAAAAAAAATCATTCGAGGGTGAGAATCTTGATACATATGAAGATCTTGGCTTTTCATAACTGGCTTCATCTGCTCAGGCATATATGCCATTCAATTTAGGCTGCATATTGCTGAAAAAGAACGTGCCCACCCCTTAAAATTAACGTTAACTATTAAAAATTAGCAGTTAAAACGATATTTTTGATTTTTTTGTAAAAATTTTAAAAATAATAAAAATATTATTTTAATATTAAAATAAATAATAAAAATTTTTTAAAAATATAAAAATTAAAATTAAAATCACTGACAATATTAGCTGTTTTTATTTTTGTAGATTTAACAAATTTATTTTTACTTTTATTTATTTTATATAATAAAAATAATTTAATCATTTTATTAAAAATATCAAAAAAATAAGAAAAAAAATTAACAAATAAATATTAAAATTTTAAAAATTAGAGAATAAGATTTTATCTTTTCAACAAATTTTGAAAATAAGTCTTATTCTTTTACGGGTTCATGGGCTATTTTTTTTTAACGATCTGGCCCCACCGACTTCAGAAAGCACATATAAACCCCCTGCCGTTCATGTAAATCACTAATAAGTAAACCGTTTATTACATCATAAAATATGTTTCATCCCTCTTCAGGGGTCTCGTTCATGCTTTTCATCAATCAACAGAACGGGCTACTTCCATGTCCACATGTAAATGAAGCAATTCCACACATCTTACAATGTCTTTAATGCTACATATGTCTCGACATTATTCATACAAAAACTCAACTTCGAACCTGCAGCATTACATATCCAAATGATTCTGAAGTACATGTGGGAAGAACATAATGATCTAAAGGTTTGGTATTATTCATGGAACAAGCATTATCTTCCCAATATGTTCACTGCTTTCCATGAGCTGGTGGGCCTCTGCTGCTTGAGATAATGGAAAAGACTTGTATATCACAGGCTTCACCTTGCCCGCCACGATTGCAGGCCAAACATTCTTCTCCACCTCAGAGACAATTTCTGCTTTGTTTTGTAGAGTTCTGGTTCGCAAGCCAGCCGCTATCGTAAAATGACCAATGTATAAACCCATAAATCAGATATATATCTAAAAGCATAACCCTCCAAAGAAAATGTAAGACAATATTAAAAGAAAGAACTAAAAAACTGTATACCACTAACGTTGACATTTCTAGAAATCCAGTATTCAGGGGAAGTATTTCCAACATATCAAGCCTGATCATTTCAATCTCACCAGAGTCTTATGAGAAATAATCATTTATATATATGATATTGACACAATATCATTATATAAATCGATATGGAAAGAATGAAGAATAAAATAGCATCAAAAGGAAACATTACTGAATCTTGGATCCAGCAGATGTGCTTCCAAAAAGTTGGATTCTCCAAAAATAGCTTCTTTGCGTAAGAAGCACTACACATCAAAGGTCACACTAACACAAAATAATGTCCAACTATATACTTCCTCATAATGACTCAAAATGAAATAATCTAGAACTATTACCTTCTCAAATAAATTATTTTACCTTTGCCCCACAAGATATAAACCAGATCACCTAGGATGACAGAAACGACATTGATCCTACAACATCAAAACACAGTATAAATGAAAGGCTACTGCAATACCTTGCACAGTAAGGCGCTTTGCAAACAAAGATCGTATATCTAGTTCGGTTTTTGCTCCACCTTGGGTGCCTATAATAAAAAGCCTCCCATCGATATTCAAGCTGTCCAAGTTACGCTGGAAGTAGGATGCTCCCATACAATCTAAAATTACATCAACACCTGCAATCATCCATTTTAAGTGAAGATAAGATATTTACACATATGTAATCCTTTTAAATATGGAACAAAAGGGTGTTCATAGAGGACAAATTTCAACATAAACCAAAATTTCATTTACAATGCCAGAGAATACCTTTCCCACCAGTTTCCTCCTTCACTCGTGCAACAAAGTCCTCTGTCTTGTAATTGATGCACACATCAGCACCAAGACCCTTGCAAAAAGCTAACTTCTCCTCGTTGCCTGGAGATCAATATTTCTAAGACATGAATAAATGGAAATGAATAGGCTAAACAAGATGAAAATTGCAGCTAGACCTGCTGTCACAAACACTTTCACTCCTTGGGTTTTAGCTATCTGAATTCCGAATGTACCAATTCCACTGGAACCTCCATGAACCTGATATTTTAATGGCCGTTAGATCACATATTAAGCTACATAGCACATAATCCTATCGCTTCAATGACAAGGAGATTCATGATTGCTTGTATAATGAATTGTCTTCAGTCGGAATTACTCCTCATGGTACATACATGTCAAAATTTGGTCTTTGAGTGATGGTTATCAACCAGTAAAGGCCCCACATAGTGGCTAAGGCATTTCAGCTGTAGAGTGGCACAATGGATTAACAAGCGCTCAAGTTTGTGAGCACAACTTGGTACCAATACACAAGATAAGACTCAAGTAGACTCAAATTATATGGCTTAAGAAGAAAGGAAGAGACGTCCAACTACACTAATATAATATACCCAAGGAAAGGAAAGAATCTATATGCAAGAACGACGAATGTCATAAAATAGTTTCAAGTTGAATAGATTTCTATTTTCCTCATGTTTTGCAGCATCATATATTTGAACTTTGCTTGGTGGTTATATAACAATGCCAACTGTGACTTGTACTACCTATCCATGCAACAAGTAGGAAAATAAACACCTATGATAAAGAAATTTTGAACTAAAACAGATTCTGCCAGTTATTCATAGCATAGCATCAATATGTTTTTCACATCTGGTAAGCAATAATGATAGTGAACAGTTCCAAATCAAAATTTGGGGATATATTTCAAGATACCAGAAGTGCTTCCCCAGGCGATAGGTGACTAGTCATATAAATAGTGGACCAAACAGTGCATGCCACCTCAGGAAAAGCAGCGGCATCTTTGAGTGAAACACCAGAAGGCACAGGAAGAACTTGTCCAGCCGGAACTGCTACTTTCTCAGCATAACCTCCCCCACTAAGTAGAGCACAAACCTATACAACACAACAAAGGAATATCACCACACATTTTGTTGCACGATATTCATGTCCATTTAGAACCTAAGTGAAAGACACAAGCATGACCGTGATAATACTAAAATTCATGCTCTAGGTCCCTTATTGTCACCATTACAAGCCTAGAGGACGATGCTATTGCAATCCAACACTTACTACCTACCTCCAAGAGTAGGGAAAAAAAATAATAAAAAGAAATAAAATTTCAACAGCATCAAAATGTTCTACGGAACTAATTTAAGTATAAAAATTAAGTGAACACGATTAATCATCTGACTATTAGCCATTAAAGCGCTCCACTATGAATATAGAAAAGAAGAAAAAAAATAACTTCTTTCATTGGTTTGCAACAAAATTCAATAAAATGTATCCCCCAAAACTCAATAATTTGAAGGAAAAAAAAAAAAACCTTCGATGCCCACTTCGATTTTACGGAAAAATATACTAAATTTCTTGTAAATGGGAATTAACGACTTAATTTTCACCCAGAACATCAAAATTTAGTACAAATAGAAGCTTTCAAAATTTTAAATGATTATAAAGTGACAAGCATGTTGAGTAGTTTATATTGAGAAGTTGAATTGACCTGGTCTCCAACTTTCCATCTGGAGACGTTTTTACCGACGGCCTCTATGGTGCCGGAACATTCGAGACCCAGATATGGGCTGGCACCTTTGGGTGGTGGATAGGCACCCTTTCGCTGAAGAGTATCGGCCCGGTTCAGGGCGGTGGCTGCGACTTTAATTAAAACTTCATCGTCGTTATAGCAAGGGTCTTCAACTTCTTGCAGTTGAAGAACTTCGGGACCGCCTGGAGTTGTTATCACTATAGCCTTCATTGTTACTTTCGGTGACTTCGCCTTCTTCTCCAATTGATCAGTTTACTGAAGCAAGCGAAGGATTTTAGTGATCGGGTACTTTAACCGCAATGCGGTCTTGGTTCAGGCACTAGAGGGATTTACACGTGGATTAATTAAATTAAATTATTAGATCTATAAATTAGATTTTTGCTAAGCCCCCGAAGTTTTGCTAAAGTTTAGAAAAACCAACAGGATCAGAGTTAGAAACTGGCCCGCTTCTGTTATTGAAATGGTTCTCTACTCTTCTAACCCTCAAAATCTTCAATCTTTATCTATACCAGTCTAATATCTGACAGATTCACCCCATCTCCGAGACTCCGGATACCAACAACACCATTTGAGATTGGCATAAAAATTCTAGATCAGTCTACAGTTTGTCAGTTTTACTTACTGTCTCATCGTTTTGGTAGCTGAGAAAATTTCGTCTGAGAAAGTAGTTCTCTTTTAAAATTATTTTCTGGTCATTTCCCTTTTTCTAGTACTTTTTGGTTTAATACAGTTGACTAACGTTCTTAGGTGTGATTTCTGTATCAGGTATAAGGATGAGTGGGTCTGGGCTGTTGTGGATGGGAAGAGCGCTGATTCTTCTGCAGCTTTTTAATGGAGTTCTGGGTTGGGGAAAGGAAGGCCATTATGCTGTTTGCAAGATAGCAGAGGTTATTGTACTTTTAATTATTAAAAATTTTAAGTGGTGGTTTGTTACATTTTTTTTTAATTAGCTTATTACTGATAAACTGAGTAATTGGAGGAGATTCTTGAACAAAATGAAAACTTTCCGAATGGAATATAATATTGTTTTTTAATAATTCTTGATTTATATCTTTTAAATGAACTTTCTAATTTAAATATTTCTGTCACTGCCATTGGAATTTTTGCAGTATAGAAATAAAATAAGTTTAATTAATAACAACTATGATATAAGTAGAAAGATATTGTAAAAAATGGGTATGGAAGTTGGCAGGAACTAAGCTGGAGTTGGAAGCATGTAATTAGGCACTTTTTTGATCCATCATTAGGGATATCTCACTGAAGATGCCTTAGCTGCACTAAAAGCATTGCTTCCGGATTCTGCGGAAGGTGATCTTGCAAATGTTTGCTCCTGGCCCGATGAGATTCGACATAACTTCTACTGGCGCTGGACTAGCCCTTTGCACTATGTTGATACACCAGATTTTAAGTGTAACTATGAATACTGCAGTAAGTTTGACTCCTTGTTTTCTATGGTTCAGTACAACTGTTAATTCTTTGTATTGTATCATGTTTCTTTATTTTATTCTTTCTTTAATGAGTTGGTCCCCCCAACTCCATGATTGAATAAAGAATTGTTTTACCATGCTAATTCTATACAGCTTTCTTGCAGGAGACTGCCATGACTCTAGTGGACATATGGACAGATGTGTAACTGGAGCAATCTTCAACTATACAATGCAACTCAAATCCTTTTATCAGGACTCTTTTTCAGAGGCAAAATGTAAGCACATGTCTTACTGTTTCTTACAATTTCTAGACTCTGTAATAGAATTGTATAATGTGAACAATGATAACAAGGGTTTTGTGCCTCTTCTTTGTAGATAATTTAACGGAGGCACTTCTCTTTTTGTCACATTTTATTGGTGATGTGCACCAGGTATCCTCTTCTTACATTGACTTTAGTGCTGAGAATGCAAGATATGCTCTGTAGGACTGTTTCAAATTTATAAACTTGTTGAATGGTGTAGGTTACTTTGTTAAAAATCCTGTCAGACTCTTGGCATACATTAATTTTTCTAAAATAGAGGCAATCTTTTGCTTTTTTTTTTTCTTCTTTATTAGTGATAAATGGGAAACATGATTTCAATAATTAAGTCTATGAAATTTATTTGATCGAATGGATATGCATCAGAGGTATTTTAAGTTCTGTGTATATCTTGGAAGTAATTTAGGGGGTATAAGAGATGGTGTTCTCATTTGTTAAGGCATCTCTGTGGTATATAAGAGGCAGAGACTAAGCTTGAGCTTTAGAATACTGAACTCTTTGCGAATACCTTGAATATTTTCATTTGTTCCAGTACAAACCTGATACTCACAGCTGATTATCTCTGTATTGTTAAATCTAACTTTCTAATTCAACTAATATTTTCACAGTTTCTCTTGCCTGATTGCCTACCTAACCTGATTATTTGTAGATTATTTACAGATGGTAAAACTTGCTAAATGCAAATGCTTTTTTTTTTTTTCCTCTTAACTGCTTGTTTTTGTGTGATAGCCTCTGCACGTTGGTTTCACTGGAGATGAAGGGGGGAACACTGTAACAGTCCGTTGGTTCCACCGGAAAACAAACCTGCACCATGTAAGTAATGTTTTGCCCCAGTTAATATTTGTTTTCTTTTAACCCACTGACGTGGTAGAAATAAGAATTCTTTTGCTATAATAGAAGCCCTAGTTTCCTTTTTGTATTATCTAGGATCCAAGTTTGAGAATTTGTTATGATGTACCACATGGAAACTGTGCATACTAGGTCCTTGTGGTGAGGCCAGTGTGTGTCATAGGTAATCAAGACACTAATTGGGTCATATTTTTCTTAAGGCTAGTGTGAACGCGTGGAATTTTCTTGTCTTGAGATATTTTCACAAAGCAACAGTCAATATTTTTTGTTTAAGGAAAACAAAGGCTTAATTTATTGTTATGCTTGTGTAAACTTTATCCTCATGAACTAGCAATCGGATTCAAGTATTTTTGTTTTTCAGGTATGGGATAATATGATTATTGAATCTGCCCTGAAGACTTTCTATGGATCAGATATAGCAATCATGATTAAATCCATTCAAAGGAATCTTACGGTATGCTTTTCCTTCTTCCTGCTGTGTTTAGACTAGGACACAACTATTATACATATGAGGAAGACACTGCTAACTCAAAAGAAACATTAATCTGTGTCCATTCATGCTCAGAAATCTGTCTGTTTTAATTCTTTAGTTTGGGCTTGTGTGAACCTGCTTATATAACTGTTTGATATTTGCTATTGCCTTTTGGTTTGTTTTATTTTTCTGTAGGATGGTTGGTCCAATGATAAATCGTCTTGGGAATATTGTGGATACAATCAAACAGTTTGTCCCAACCCGTGAGTACATGCCATTCCTTTTACTCTTGTATTTGTTTGAATTTATCTGGAACACTGGCTTTTAGCTGCTTGATTTTCTAACAGAGATGTTAAGGCATTTGTAATACACCATTGTAGCATAAATTACAAGAGAGTTGATAGAAATTTACATAAAAGATACTGGTTATATGTTTGATGTTTTATTTGATATTTCCTTTTTGCCCAGGCCATATGGTCTCAGGAAATGTAACATTCCTCAAAGTCTTAAAGGCAGGGGATTTATTAGTAGGAAACCAAAAATGTTATAGAATTTACTGGCCATTTTGAATTACCTGATCGCATTATTGTAAACAACAATTCTAAAGAAGGTGTTTTTAAGTTTTATTGTGGCTGAAGCACATGTTTGTGTAGATGTTCAAAATTACATAAACAAAAAAATTGGTTCCTTTTTCATCACAAGCAGAAAGTCATGTATCTGTTGCAAGGAATGTGATATATTAGTTATCATTTGATTGCTTCGCGGTTTACAGGTATGCTTCTGAAAGCATTAGTTTGGCATGCAAGTTTGCATACAAGAATGCTACACCAGGAACCACTCTGGGAGGTATTTTTTCTAATCAAATTAAAGATAGGTCACACAAGCTTTTCTTAAGTGTTTTGGCCCTCAGATTTGATTAAAATAAGATTTCTATGGAGACAAGTTAGCACATTGTTGCTCTATATTTCCTCTAGCGTAAATGACCTTAAGCCATCTTGTAATCTCCTACTGAAATTCTAGCTCCCAAAATTGGGTACTGTTGCTACATTCTATGCAACAAAAACTATATAAAATTATTACACATTATAGAGCTTACACTTCTAGTCTAGTTGTATATCTGAATTGACCCAAGTATTATAATATTCCTTCAAGTTTCTCTCTCTTAGCCAAGGTGGTAAAATTTGGACATGATAGATGCTGGCCTGATATATGCAAATGTTGAGATACATTTTCAATTTCATGGGTTTCTGGAGGACCTTGTTTGTGAGTAACATAATTTTAGTGTAAAATAGTATTCGCATCTCTTTGAGGACCCTGCTTCAGCAGGACCAGCCATGGGTATGATCATTTTTGTTTGATTTGATAAATGAAGGACTTCTCTTTTGGCAAGTTTATGTCTATCAAAGTGAGATGATGCTTTCATTGTAATTGTTTGATGGCAACTGCCGTCTAAAAATAAATTCTTTACATTTTTTTATGTTGTATAAGATCCAGAATAAATTATTCATCCATGGAATTGTCACATGAAGCATTCTTTTCTAAATTATCATCCCCTCTGTCAAGGGACAACCTAAAAGCTTGTAGCCATCCTTTTGTTTGGTGTATCAAAATGTATCCAGCGGCCAACACCATTGTTAATGATTTTTCAGAATAACTCCTTTATTTATTTTCGCTATGCGCATGGCCAACTCAAATGCATGTGACAAACTACCCAGATTTGCTTCCAAGCCATAAAATTATCCCTTCCCCTACCAACCAACTGCTTGAATTTTATTGTTTGAAGCAAAATTTCTTACCATCTCTAGTAATACCTTGTTTTTATCTTTGATGTAGATGATTATTTCCTTTCTCGGTTGCCTGTCGTGGAGAAGAGGCTTGCTCAAGGTGGCATTCGCTTAGCTGCTACCCTCAACCGCATATTCACACCTCAAGTTAAAATTGCTGAAGCATGAAGATAAAGGAATACAGAGAAGGGTCCACTACACAGTTGTACATAGGTTTAAGTTCTCCATGGAGGAGAACTCATGTACATTATTAATTATCCTTCCTCTTATTGTCAACTCTTACAGGACATGCAAAAGAAAGCAGACTTTAAGATTACCTTCTTACTTATCCTCTTGTGTTGAAAGTGCATCTTGCTTTTAATTGTATTCTACATTTAAGGTACATATAACAGTGGAAAATGAAATATGTACTCCCTTAACACATCTTATCATTTATGTATAAATGGCAAACTCATTTCTGTTGGGTGTGATGTTTGTTGTGTGATGCCAACATTGGAGAAACAAGGTATTTTATTCTCTAACTTAACGGTGACTTACCAGCCTTGTGCAGGTGGCTTGCACCTTTGAGTTTTCTAGTAAAATCAACTCTCAAACAATCTTGATCAGGGGAGTTTTCAAGCAAAATCATCTCCTTGAATTCAAATCATAGTAATCTGTTTAAACTTATCGAAATCAAACTCAAAAATAAATTTAAACATTTGTAATTCAAATGCAACCCAAAAAGTGAAAATAGTTGAGTATAAGATTTGTTCATCGATGATAGATTAAATTATTATTTCATTCCAAGGTTTGATGGAATCATAAAATCCATTATTTCAATTTTTCGTTGCAAATTTTTATCCTAAAACTATATTTTTTTAATTAAAAAAATATTTTAACACTACCTTACTAAATTATCATATTATCTTAAATTTTTATAAGACTTGTGTCTTTTTAGGCGTAATTCTGATATTAAAATCACACCAAATCCGATACAAACGAATCTACTTACACATTTTGAGATGTCATTTGACCTAAATTATTCTCTAAAAGGCATGTATATTTACGCATATGGTATGTATATTTACACACACATATGTAAAAGATTTGGCACCTGTCAACTACTATGTATACATGATTCATACACAAATATATGTATATTTACACACACACATACATACACACAAATGTATGTATTTACGCACATATAAATAGGTTGACACACATATGTATACATTTAAATATTAATTAAACAAATATAAATATTAATTATAATTATATTTCTTTAATAATTAAAACATTGAATGTTTGATAATTTAATGATATTTTAATTATTTGTTTAATAATCAAAATACATGCATCTATTTTTCACACATACATGATTCACACATTATACATACATGAATTCATGCATACATTATTCACACAAAAATGTATGTATATTTATGCATATCTACATATGTATATTCACACATATATAAATAGATTGACACGCATATGTATATATTTATACATTAATTATAATTATATTTGTTTAATAATTAAAATATTGAATGTTTGATAATTTAATGACATTTTAATTATTTGTTAGATAATTAAAATACTAATCGGTAATGTATTATATCAATCTGTATTGTTTAAATACAAGTCGGTATATTAAATGTTACCAATTGTATCAAGATCCAGAGGCTTCCATGTATATCGACTTCTCACATATATTAACATATACTACTTAAATAGAAAACAATATTTTAAATATTGACAACTTAATATTACCTTGCTAATCATTAAGTTCATGTAACTGATCATTACCTTGTTAATCATTAAGTTTGGTTTTAGCATGATTTTTAAATTTCTAATAGAAAAACAGGAAAAGGAAAAGGAAAAGGAAAAGAGGGAGCAAAAAGAAGGGAATGAGAGGGAAAATTAGCAAAGGTTAAAAATGTAAATTTATATTTAAATATTTTATTGAGCTACGGATCAATTTGAGTCTAAAAACATTTCTCTAATTTTTAAAAGTATTTAAATAAAATAATATTTTAATATTTTTGTTACTACTAATATATATATATTTTTTAATTATATCAAATATAATAATAATAATTTATACATCTAATTTTTAGGTAATCAATCTTTGCATTAATAAGATTCTTAGAAAAGAAAAATACTGTAACTTCTAAATATAATCACTCTATTATAAAGTAGGGTGCTACTAAATGGTTTAAATTCATTCACAATAAACATGGTTTAATATGATTATACATTTAATTTTGTTAGTTTTAAGAAAGTAAAAAGACAAATATGGGTAATTAAATTTTAAAATTATTTTTCGTCCTCTCTCTTAATTTAAATTCAAAATTTATTATCTCTCTATGTTTTGATATTTCCATCAAAATTTAATTAATTTATTGTATTAAGTATACAAACCAGTTTATCAAATATAAAATGTACAAACCTTTACATTTAAGTTAAAGACTTGTATGTATATAAATTGCACTGGTATGTTTACATACATACATAGATAACACACATATGATTTATACATGTATGTATACATATATACATAACACATATATGATTCATATATTTATACATAACACATATATGTACACATACATGTAATATATGCATACATACATACATGTGTTATATATGCATGTATAAATCATGTATGTATGTATTGCATGTATGTATAAATACATGTCTTATGTATGTATGTATGAATCATGTGTGTGTTAGGCATGTATACATACATGCATAAAACATGAATGTATACATGCATAACACACGTATAATTCCTAAATTCACAAGTATCACACTTGCATGCATACATACATATATGATTTATATATACATACATACATTCATTCATAAATATATGCATACATAATTCATACATGCATATAGTCATACACAATTCACATATGATTCATACATACATACATGATTCACACATACGTACATTTATACATATTTACATAACACACATATGTTTCTATGCATAACACACGCATACATACATGATTCACAAATGATTTATGCATGTACACATTCATACATGATACATATATGATTCATACATGCATACATATTTCACTTAGACATAACATACATAATTCACATATTATACATACATAAATTTATGATTCACACACATATAAATAGATTGACACACATATGTATATATTTTAATATTAATTAAACAAATATAAATATTAATTATAATTATATTTTTTTAATGATTAAAATAACATGTGATTTATAAAATAAAGAAACTAAAAAAAGAGTTAGCAATGGATGGTGAATACAAGTTAGAAATTAATTTAAATTAAATTAAATAAAAACAAAGATAAATATATATATATATATATATTTCATTAATTTTATTAGCATAGAAATTTTCTAATTAAATTTTTAATTAATAAGATAGTTTTGTAATTTGAATTTTTTTAAATAATTAAAAATTAAAGTTAAATAAGTGTGAAAAATGAAAAACTAATTTTTATGACTCATCATTATTTTGTTAATTATTAAGTTTGATTTTAATTCATCATTTCTTTATTAATCATTAAAAAAAGAAACAAAAATTAATAAAAAAAATATTAGTATAAATTTATATTTAAATTTTTTATTAAATTATATTTATTATATATCAATTTGAGTAGAAAAGAAATAAAATTTAAATTGAATCAATCTATTGATTGATCCCATTAATATGATATGATTTTTACATGGATCATGATCTGATCGATTTCCTTTTATTTTGATGACAAACATAACAGTAAATTATTTCTGTTGAGCCGGTCAAAATTAGTTAATTAATTAATTTTCCAAAGCCGTCCCGGGATGGCGGGAGACAAGTCAGAAATGCAATACAAGGCAGAAGTTGACACATGACTAAATCTGCACCGTTGATTAGTGAGATTCAACGTCTGATCTGATGCGAGCGTCAGCAAGCAGCAGCCAGTTTCTTTCGAAGCGTGTAAAACGACGGCATATTAAATTCCAAGGCTGTCAATTTGACTGAATATTGCGTCGAGTCCTAGGTTTTCTCTCTATTTGGCCGCCGTTTCATGCATGTGACGAAAATGGGTATATTAGGGCTAAGCGTAAATTCCTACTGACCACGCGTGACACAGGCGTCAAAATATATGTAAACCCAAAAATACCCTTCCTTTCATTTCTTAAGAGTGTGGGTATGTCAGGGCTATAAGTGTCTTTGTGTCCCTAACCGACAACATTTCCTTGACTGCAAAAGAATATAATGAGACATGCTTGCTTCCTAGAACCTGGTCTCTTCTCTTCTCCCGAAAGTTCGCGCATGTTGAATGAGCGAATATAGAAGCAGAAAGCTTTCCCACAAGTTTCTTGCCTTCCAAGTTGGCCACCTACTCGCAACTTGCTTTCTAGATCTCATCGTAATTTTAAACGCATCATCACGCTTTAACCCATTATAAAAATATCAGCTTTGGTTTTTGTATTGCTGTGTTAAAGTAATCAGCTTCTCCAGAAATCTGGGATACGCTCACCATTGTTCAACATTAAACAAATAAGAGACTACTTTCATTCTTAATCAGTAATGTTCTTAAACTTTCTTCTTTCGAAATCCTTCCTTTGCTGTTTCCATGGTTGTTCTTGCTATATCATGCATGTATTCTATAGCTGAATGGTTATCGTTTGCTTTCTTTTTTGGTTTATATTGAAATTTCTGTGAAGCAAGAGATGGTTTGGTTCTCGACTCAAGTGTTTGAGCTTGATTGTTTGAAAGAGGCGGGTTCTGAGTTCTGTGTGGATTTTTGTTTTCGTGATCTTTGATAAAGGCCTTTTACCCATTTGCCATTTTATTTTCTGTTTTTTTTTTTTTTTTTTGGTAGTTTCAAGCTTCTGTATGACTTTGTTGATAAAATAATATTTGTTACTAAATTATAAGAACACTTGTTCTACTAGATTTTCCATAGATCTTGGAAATCGGGATCTTGAATTCAAAGGTTTTGCCTAGAAGGGCTAGACATTGTGAAAAACGATTCTAGCAGTAGGCATAAATTCATCAAAATTATCAAGCAATTTCATTGAGATAGATGCTCATATTCATGCTCTTTGGAACGAGCTCTGAATTTGTAAAACTTAGGAATATAGCTGTTGGGAAATTCCAATGAAAAATTGGTTGCAATCACCACAGCTTTTGGTTGCATATAATGTGTTGTAACATGCCTGAATGTATTTGGTATGCTCGGTTGCTCTGTTTTTTGGGTCATTCTAGAATTCTACAGGGCTTTTCTCTTTGTATGTGCCTTCACATAACGAAGAAACCAAAGTTGACTTTAATTTTTCTTGTCGAGTTGTTATGGAATCAATTGCTTTCATGCGTCAACAAACTTCTTTACCAGATTTGCACTAGTAGTGTCCTACAATGTTGCTTGTTGTCTTCATTTGTCCACTATCTTTGGAGTATTTGAATTGGCTTCGTCTATTTAACTTTTGCCCTGAGCTCCTGTTCCAATAGTGGCTCTTTGCATCTTACTTCTCTCATCTCCGTTGCTTCAGGTTGAATAGGTGATAACTTCTAAATTGTAATAGCATCCTAAAGCTGTTGGGACTTGCACACTCTCAACATGGCATTGGCCAGGATTGCTAGGAGTGGCTTGAGAAGGTCAGGAGGTAGCATAGGCGGTTACTCATTTCAGAATTATACATTCTGCGAGGGAGTATCCACGTACAAATGTTCCTTGCCTTCTTTTGAAAAGATCTCACCTCATGGCAACGTATCATACTTATCCAACATTAGGGAGACAAGTTCCTTGGGGTATTGGAGCAAAGGAATAAGGACAACCCCACATTTCCAATTTCAAAATGCAGAGGTTATTGTGGAGGAGTCTGAATCAGAATATGTGGAACCAAGGTATGCAGGACTAGAACCGACGAAGCCTGGTGAAAAACCCAGGGTGGTTGTCCTTGGTACAGGATGGGGTGCATGCCGGTTCCTTAAAGGACTTGATACCAAATTTTATGATGTTGTTTGCATATCTCCGAGGAATCACATGGTCTTCACTCCCTTGCTTGCTTCAACTTGTGTTGGAACCCTGGAATTTCGCTCTGTAGCTGAGCCAGTTAGTCGGATACAGACATCATTGGCAACAGAACCCAATTCATACTTTTATCTGGCTTCCTGCACTGGCATCGACACTGACAAACACGAAGTGAGTGACTTCTTCAACCACGCTTATGTGTTAGCTTAATTATTATCAATTCTTATCTTTCTGCATGACAACTAAACTGTTATGTCAGTGATTGATGTCATTGGCAGATATTATGTTCATTGCATGTCACATGAGGTGCTTCAAACTGCCATGGAAGCGTTAATATAGCCTGAGATATGATATTTAATTAAGGCATGGTTATGAGAATGAATTGATTTGTGAAAGTATCTATACTGTCCGTGAGTCTCTAGTTCATATGGATGTCTAACCTATGTTATTTTACATTCTGATGTGATCTTATTTTTTGTTATAGGTTTACTGTGAGACTGTCAGTCACGGAGGTCCTCGAGAGCCTCACTACTTTAAAGTTGCATATGACAAACTTGTAATTGCTGCTGGAGCTGAACCTTCAACTTTCGGCATAAAGGGGGTGAAGGAAAATGCATTTTTCCTTCGTGAAGTAAATCATGCTCAAGAAATAAGGAAGAAGATTCTCTTGAACCTCATGCTTTCGCAAAATCCAGGTTAGCTTTCTGCTTCAAGGTTTTCTTAACTTATTCTCTTTGATATACTTGGAGACAAAGTGGTGCTGTCCTTTTGATTGTGTCATTACTGAAGTATTAGCCTTCCTCTATGACTGAGTTTGTGATCTTGAAATTCAATTTATTATCACAGGCATATCAGAAGAAGAGAAGAAGCGCCTTTTACACTGTGTTGTCATTGGTGGTGGCCCTACAGGGGTAGAGTTTAGTGGTGAATTGAGTGATTTCATCATGAAAGATGTCCGGGAGCAGTACGCTCACGTTAGAGATCATATCAAAGTTACCCTCATTGAGGTACTGACAATTCTACTTTAATATAGCTGGTCAAGTATGGAGAGATCAATTATCATGGCCTTACCAATTAAGTTTACCAATGCTTTTATTGGACAGGCAAATGAAATTTTATCATCCTTTGATATCAGGCTGCGGCAGTATGCAACAAATCACTTAAATAAGGTAATTTAAACTGCTTTCTATATGCTAGAGAATGTTTCAGAATAATTCTTTGATTTATCACTAACATGGAATTTTGTACCAGTCTGGTGTTTGCCTCATGAAAGGTGTTGTAAAAGAGGTGCATCCCAAAAAGATAATTCTAAATGATGGGACTGATGTTCCATACGGCCTCCTCGTCTGGTCTACAGGTGTTGGTCCCTCTGAGTTTGTGAAGTCACTAAATCTGCCCAAGTCACCTGGTGGAAGGTATAAGAAGCAACATTGTTTTTTGGACTGCCATCTTTTCCTTTTCCTTTCTGTCTCTAATCTGGATAGTCCAATCTTATTGAGTGACACAGAATTGGTATTGATGAATGGTTGAGAGTGCCATCTGTGCAAGATGTATTTGCACTAGGAGATTGTGCTGGTTTTCTTGAACAGACAGGGAGGCCAGTGCTTCCAGCTCTAGCGCAGGTCAGATCCCCTCTGCTCTAACAAATTCCTACCTCCTATGACATTCTAATCTCTCTTTGGTATCAAACCATACACAATAGAAGTTACAATTTGTGGAAATCCTAATTTTTCCATAAAATTGAGAGGACTTCTGTTACTGGCAAATTATATGTGATTGAGTTTAACAGAGTCAATGATTGGTAAAACTCTAGAGCATGAACAGACTATGAAAATATTCAGTAATGACGGATCTTGTTAAGTTAGTGATTTCCTACAATTCAGTTATTCAGTAGAGAAACAATTTGTTTCATCACCTTCTGACCGCAAATCTTAATGAAAAGACACTAGGTGATTCTAGGGTTGGATTTGAACGAGCTCAAGTTCAAACCTAGTATTTTAAAATTGTTGAATTTGAGCTTGCAATGAGCTCAGCTCGTGAAGCTCACTAGTCTGAAAAATTTGATTAAGATAAACTGAAACAATGTCTTTTGACCGATAAATATTAAAACGATATTATTTTGATGGTTTATATGCAAAAATTCATTAAAAAACTTGTCAAAAAGTTCTGTAAGAGACTTGTTAGAAAACTTGTGAAAAAGATTGGTCTGATTGTACTCGTGTCAACCAATCTTGTCGAGCTTGTGTCAGCCAAATTTGTTGAGTTTGAACTTGACTTACTAGACTCAGATTGAATTCAATCCTACTTCAACCACAAACTTCAGAGAATGATTCTGAAGTCTGCAGTGTTTGAGTCAAGTTGCTAACTTGTGTATAATCTTGAAACAGGTTGCTGAAAGGCAAGGCAAATATTTGATGGAATTATTTAACAATAAGATCGTAAAGCAAAACGGGGGCAAGGCATTGAGTGCGCAGAACATTTCCCTGGGGAACCCATTTGTGTACAAGCACCTTGGAAGCATGGCATCGGTTGGCCGCTATAAGGCCTTGGTGGATCTACGCCAATCAAAGGTAACTGTTTTAAGCTATAGATGTTGAATCCTGACTTTACTCAATGGTTCCAAGCGATGAAAATTTGGGTGTTTTCACAGGATGCAAAAGGCATATCACTTGCAGGATTTGTGAGCTGGTTTATTTGGCGCTCTGCATATCTGACACGGGTTGTCAGTTGGAGGAACAGGTTTTATGTTGCAGTTAACTGGGCAACAACTCTAGTTTTCGGCAGAGATAACTCTAGGATTGGATAAGTTGAAACCAAGATCTACATGCAATCTGAGCATAGCTTTTGGTTTAGGCACGTTAAGTCAGCTCTTCAAAGCTCTATTATTTTATTGGATAATTATACATTTTTTGGTGGGTCTGGGAATGTAATTTCTGTATAAGCAAGTATCTGGGAGAGTTCTAAATATAGACTTCTTTCTTCATATTCCAAAAACAATGCAAGAAACAAGCCAATTACAGCTAAAGCAAAACAAATTTTCCTTCTGCAATGAACAAACCAGTACAAACTTTATACAAAATCAACAACCCAAAACAAAATCTCAAGTTAATTCTCATAATCGGCGAGTGCTGTGGGAGAAGATTGAAGCCACAGGGTGAGCTAAACCCACTAGAATTGCCACCTTAACTTGACCCCTCTTGGGGATTGGACGGCCACCAGATAACGTCCGAGGGAAATTTCCGCCCTTGATCATAGCACTTCTTGCACCAGCCATTTCTTCTTTGTAACTCTTAAGCCTGCCTTTTCAAGATCCACAGAGAGAGAGAGAGAGAGAGAGAGAGAGAGATAGAGAGAGAGAGAGATTTGCTGAATTCGTTCGGTGGAAGGTTTTTTGTGTTGTAAGATGGAGTTGATGGCTTGGTTTATAAATGGAGTGATGGATAAAATGGTAATTGTAGTGGAATATGTTACTAATTTTGTAGACTGTTTGTTTGACCAGAGTTGAAGATCTTGACCAATATGTTACTAATTTTGTAGACTGTTTGTTTGACCAGAGTTGAAGATCTTGACCTTGACTTTCCCAAGTTTAGTTGTGTTCACATGTTCTATAAAAAACATGCTGCAGTTTCTTTAAGGCAAGGATTAATAAACAATCTGTAGCTCTATCTGTTTTTTCAGAATTAGTTCCAGCTGGATGATTCTTTTTAAAAATGTTGTAGAAGATTCATTAATCTTCTTTATTTTTCAATCATAAGTGTATGTCAAATATGATTTTAAAAGAAAATAGAGAATGTGGTTTGGTTTATAATATCTTAAATATTTATGTATAGGAGGTTTGTACTGGGAAGATTTTATTAATAAAATATATGGTATGGGTTGATTCAATGTACTTGATGAGTTCCATGAATGAACCCCACTTTTTATTGAGTTATTTAAGTTCAAAGAGGGAATAGATTCTTGATGTAATATTTTAGTTAGATTATTCATAAAGAATAGCCACCACTTCAACTTCAATTCAACCTTTCATTATTAACACAACTCTTTTTAAAGCAGCAGCCATTCCATCCCTTTGCTCGTGTATTCACATTGTTTCTTTCTTTTGTCCATTTTTAAATACTTACAGTTTTATATGAAATTAAGTTTCTTATAATTCTAATCAAAAGTTGAACTGGTTTGATTACCATGCACAACAGTTGGTTTTTGGGTTGAATGAGCTTCAAGCCACACAAGAGATTGTGTTACTGGTTGAATTCAACACTTGGCAACCATTTTGCCTCTAGCTTTTGCTCTTTTTTCCCTCGTGTATGGAGATGAATACATTTACTAGCCATTTAGAACAGTGCTTTGGGGATTATGAGAATGAAACTTTCTCTGTGTTGGATCTCTGAAGATTTTTTGTATGAGGGTCCCTTGGTTTTTGCTCATGGGCTTCTTTTTTTTTTTGTTTAGAAACTATCATGTTTTAAAAAATAATTTCTCAGTGGGGGAGCCACAAAGAGATATTTGCAAATAACACAGATCCTAATGCCATAGCTTATTCATTTTTGCAACTGTGGTGTAGTGAAATTACTGCATTGTAGCTTTTAGTTATTTGTTTTATCCACTGGTAAAAGAATTTGATTCTTGGATCTTCTTTTAATGTTTTTCAAACTCTCATATGAATTCAATGCAAATTATACAGGATATTGTTGAGATACTAAACAAGAGAAATGGAGATTTGATTGCACTACTTCTAAATTTTCCTCTGTACAAACACTAAAAATTACACTCTAACATTACATAAACAACAAAAGAGTTACATTGATCTCCTTCTCTCCTAAATAACAAAGTACCCTCTGATTCTTTAATAACTTTAAATCAAAATCTATGCTCCTGGATTTAGTTACTGAGAAAACCTGGCACTTCTACATCTACTATTGAGAGAGAAGATAGAAGCAAAAGAGTGAGCTAACCCCAACATAATCCCCAACTTAACTTGACCTCTCTTTGGAATCAAACGCCCTGAAGAAAATCTCTGGGAGGAATAAATACCACCATTGTTCATCATAGTATTCCTCCTACTTGCCATTTTCAGAGCAGAATCTATTTGAGAAATCACAAGAAAGAAAGAAAGAAAGAGAGTGAGTGAGACTGTCCGGTGAGTCGGTGTTTGGTTTTGTGGCACTTCAAGTTCAAGACAAGTTTCTTTATATAAAGATTGATGCATGAAACAAGGGTAATTCAGTCACTTAATACTTCACCGATTTAAAATGATCAAGTAAAGAAGAAGATAAGGATTAGATGGAGATGCTCCACTTTTCTGATAATGGTGCTAAAGTATGATATAATGATACATATAGTGTAATTTTTTATTGCTAGTTGCATATTGTTCACATGCGAGAATTCTTTTTTTAAGGTTTTGAATAAGTGGAATCTTAGCTAAGCAATCTTGGGTCATGACCAGGAGACCAAATGGCTGCAATACATGCAGTTGCAGACTCAAGTTTGAAAGAGAATGTAGAATGCATTGAATCTGGGGTTAGTTTAAGGTGGTTTTTGGTCATATTCAACATCAAAGTCACCCACTTAGTTTGAGAAACTATGAAGTTGACATTTTCAAGACTCAAGCAATTGGGATAAATCCAAATACTCAAATCTGAAAGAAACAAAAGTTAAACTTTTTTCATTTATCACTGCATTTTCATACCTGAAAGAAGCTAGTTATTTGTGTTAGGAAAACAAAGTGTTAAGAAACTGTACGAAGATTGAACAAATCTTGAATCCCCTAACAAACTCTTCTGGGTGTAAAAAATCAACTAACCCACCAATGAAAAAGGTTGAGAAAAGGCTAAGGCTAGTGTTGGGTTGGGTTGGGTTACTTGGTGCATTAGATGGTTCTGAGTGAAGTCCAACCCAAGTTAACAAGGTCATTACTACACATTCAAACCAAGAGCTCAGACAGAATAATGGGTTGTGCTGGACCTTATTCAATACGACTTGCCAAAACATAAGTACATTCTCATCTTATAAAAACATTTATATTTGATAATTAGAAGAACTTCAAATCACTCTTTATGTATCACAACCAAATATGAAAGATTAAAATGAACCATTTACCACTAACATAAATAATTCTAAATCTTTACTTTCTAAAAATTGTTATGGAAGAAACAAAATAACCTAATCCCATAGAAGTGTCCATTCATTGAATGTAACTCTGATTTGATTTAATAAAAAATATAATTTTTATACTCAAGGAGCGAAGAAAAGATTTGAAGGCAATTATGGGATGTGAAAATGTTAACCACTCAAGGTTGAAAGTCTAATTCTACTTTTCCTAACATGGTTTTAATTTTCATAATATTTGATTAGATTCAATCAAGATTGGCTTGGTTCAGGAAAAGACGCCAGGTGTGAATCAGAGGACAAATCCAAATTCCTGCATAACGTCATGTTGACAAAACCATGAACTAATCCCGAAAACAAAATGATCCAATATTTCACCTGGGTTTGGCCCAAAACACAATATTGTTGGATTCTCGAACAATCAGAGAAACAGTGCTTTTGCCAAACTTAAGGTGGGAACATGCGATTTGGCCCTTATGTAATAATTCTTTGCAAATAAGGCCCAGTCGTGTAAGTCATGATGCAACTGAGAAGAGGATCGAAGCACATTGTATTGCCAATCAGTAATGGAATTATAACCGAAATTTGCAATTTGCAGAATCTAGTGGCCAATCTCATCACATTATTTTATGAAAACTTTCACGTGGAAAGCTTTTTGCTTGGTTTTGACGCAAAATGACCCAATTTATTATTAAGATTTATGGGGGATTTTTGTGAAAATTTGTGATTAATTGATTATGATTTGTTTCAAGATGAATATTGGCAGACAAATTTTCCATATTCAAGGTTGAGAGAGATTACAAGTTTTCACCCCATGAAGTTTTGAACTGTAATTCCTACCCAAAACACAGAGGGCGAAAAACACAATTGGTCAGGTGGCTGAGAGTGGCTTTGAGCAACTCCAACTCTGTCACAAGGTTGCGGGGGATGCCGCACGGGCATGTCGAAAGTCCGACCCTCTGCGGCAAACTCCCTGTTGTGTTGGGTTTCTTTTCTGTATAAATGTATATATATTCCCTCTTCTTCACGATTTCAGCGTCACCAATCATCAGAAACCGCACAAACACAGAGCCTGTACTTACTTGGTAGTCAGTTAAGATGCCGTTAAATTGTTCAAGTCTTGTAACCCACCTGCCGTTTATCCAAAGAAAGGGACGATTGTTAACTCCACACCTTGTAAAGTTTCACACCTTCTCATTTTTGTTCAATTGCCAACACACCACAGGAAACAACCAGTACAAAAACGAAACACCCCACATTGTTTCTTTGTCCAAGTTTGATGCTAACTATTCTGTTTCTTCTTCAACAATGGAGCAGCAGCAGCAGCGGGGAAGTCTTAGTCTTGACAAGTATTTAGAGGCAAAATACTTTAAAGAATTGGATGTTGCTGTGAGAGCTGTGCAAATGGCTTGCTTTCTTTGTCAAAAAGTGCAGGAAATTTTGATTTCTAAGACTAGTAATCTGGTCCACTCGAAGGATGATAATTCTCCTGTCACAGTGGCAGGTTTATCTCACTATTCTTTTCCTGTTTAATTTGTTTCCTGTTGTTGTGTTTTGAACTGGATATTTGTTGTTGTGCTTGTTGCAGTGTGTTATGACACTGTTTTGGTACATAATTGTCTTTCAAGTGAGGCATGGTCGGTTCAGTATTGTTTCATTGAATTTTTATTGTTGTCTTCTATTCTTGACTTTCTACTGGAAATTAACAATTTGATAAGCATTTAATAATTTGTGGCAAAATTGAACACAGCGACCTAAGAATATTGGTTCTTCGCCAGCAACAACGCTAGTTAGCCATCTGTCTAAAATATTGAAGATAATTCCATCCACTCGTTCATGGAAGTTTCGCTTAATTTTTGATTCTGCAACACCTGCGAAATTCATGTTTTTATGCAGCCAAATATTTCCAACTTTAGGTGTTTGAAGTACGAGGCCAAAAACAGCCAAGAAACATTTTTTTTCTTTAATGTTTTCAAAGTGTTTTACACATGCTTTTTCCTTGAAGATAATATTAATATTGCAAGCCCTGGTTGAGAAAAATAATTTATATCCTTAGGTTGTTGGTAGATGTTGTTCATAGATAATAGACCGATGGCAGGATTATGTCTCGAATTATGCTGTCACATGTCATTTCAGAATGTGTATATTCTTGCAGTTGTGACTGCCTTGCGTGTAGAACGATTTCACTTCTGAACATTTAGAGAGCATCAGATTTCAGGCTGGAGCTATGGACTTCTGCCCCTACAATGGGCTCATATTTCTGTACAGAAAGTAGTATACAATACCATACATAATGTGGAGGGTTACAGCAATTTAGTTTAAGATAAAATTAAGAACTCAGTCTCATCAGCTGCATCATTTATACATGTAGAATTGGCTTAGAGCTATCTGGTCACCAGCTATGAGCTGTATATCAATTAATCATTTCAGCTATTTGAGTTCTCGAGAATTGGTGCAGAGGATATTCTATCATTGGGCTCATGCATGTCAACTTGGATCAATCTATTTATGAAAAATACATATTCTTTTTACATGCTAAAAAATGATCAAAATTATTACACGTTAATTAGAGAATCTTGTTTGACATAGCTGTTTGAAGCTAACTGGTATGATCTTGGATGTTAGAACCTGTGTGATATTCATGCTACATCATCCTGCCTTATCTATTGAACAATACTCTCTTTCTATTTTCATATAGACTATTTCTTTAACCATGCCAAGGTACTTATACTCTCAGCATATGTACATGCTCAGCTTCTTCAGGGGAAGAACATGTTGAATTTGCTCTCTGTTGTCAGGCATCATTTGTTAGACTTGTGGATGCACTTGTTTACTTAGAAAAGCTGACTATGTTATAATTTCACCCTCTAAAGTGAGAAAGATGCTTTCAAAATGCTTAGGGTAGATTAATTTTTGCAGTACTCAAGTTAAAGCCATGTGTGACTTAACACATGTATTTGTGATCTTCTTTTGTTTAAACACCATGTTAGCAGGGCTTTTTAAGGTTTCAGATCATGGTTTTAAACCATCTGACTGAGGAATTATCTTCTTGATAATATCAATCAAGATAGGATATATTTGATTATCAATGATTTATATAATATAGTTGGTGAAGTACAAACATGTAAAGAGAAAGTGAGAAAGCGATGACTGAATGACTGTGTACTTGGATCAAATTTTCTTTTGCTTTGCAAGTTATTATACTGAATTTTTAAGCATCTAAATGTTGATTTTATGTTGCTTTAAGAGTGGTTAGTTATTCTTAGAACACTAAAAATTGGATATTTCATTTGGCATAACTGATTATCTCTACAACTTTGCAAAATACTCGTATTATTGGCTGATTTCTCGGTCACACCATGAAAATTGAAAACAGATTGGAGTGTTCAAGCAATTGTTAGCTGGCTACTTTCTGAGTCATTTGGGAGCAAAAATGTGTCAATTGTTGCTGAAGAAGATGTCCAAAGTCTATCCAAGGCTGAGGCAGCTGGCCTGTTAGAAGCAGTGGTGAAAACCGTGAATAGCTGTTTAGCTGAAGCACCCCGATTTGGGCTCCCAGGTCCAGTCATTCCCCTTGGGACCTCAGAAGTTCTTGAAGCAATCAGTCGATGCAAGTCAAATGGGGGCCCTGAAGGAAGATTTTGGGCGCTTGATCCTGTTGATGGCACATTGGGGTTTGTACGTGGAGATCAGTATGCCGTTGCTTTAGCATTGATTGAAAATGGAGAACCTGTGCTGGGAGTTCTTGGGTGCCCTAACTACCCAATGAGAAAAGAATGGCTGAGTTATCATCACCGCTATCACAGAATCATATCTAAGTTGACCCCACCGACACCTGAATCTTGGGACAAAGGTTTTGTGATGTATGCTAGGAGAGGTAGTGGAGAGGCTTGGATTCAGCCTTTGATCCTGGGAAATAAGAATCTAGTGTGGCCGAACTCTACAAGGCCAGTGAAAGTTTCCTCCATTGAGAATCCAGCATTGGCAACATTCTGTGAACCGGTTGAGAAGTCAAATTCAAGTCACTCCTTCACAGCAGGACTAGCTCACAGTGTTGGTCTTAGGTGCATACCTTTTTTCTTTAGTCTCCTTCCAAGAATTCCTGTTAAATTTATTTAATTACAATGGGATTGTTCACCAATTCCTTTTTCATTCTTTTACTAATAAGTAAATTTATTGACTGCAGAAAGCAACCATTGCGTGTATACAGCATGGTGAAGTACGCAGCCATAGCTCGTGGGGATGCTGAAATATTTGTGAAGTTTGCAAAGTCTGGGTACAAGGAGAAGATATGGGATCATGCTGCAGGTGTTGTTATCATCGAAGAAGCTGGAGGTGTGGTAACTGATGCCAGAGGACGTCCACTGGACTTCTCAAGGGGCAAATATGTAGAGGGGCTTGATAGAGGTATAATTGCTTGTGCTGGACCCAGACTTCATGAAACAATCATCAGGGCTGTTGACGCTAGCTGGGACTCCTCTAGTCTATAAACTTATGCTTCATAACATCAATAAGAACAAACCACATTTGCATTATAATGATTTTTTTTTTTTTCATGTATGTGTATATAGGCTGGTGGAAATCAGCCTGACATAAGTAGATTACTAAGGTTAAGAAATGGGATTATGATTCAGTTTTTGCCCATTGAATCATGATTTTGGTCACTAGTTAAGGTTGGTGATATTGGAGTTAGCTAGATATATCCCTAGTTAGCTGCAAACCAACCAACACAAACACAACCATCCATGTAATTAGGCACATGTTTTCCAACACCTTCTAGTTGTAGATTTATCACAATCAATATGATGCTACACATTTCTGGGGATTTGCATAAATATCCCCCACCTAATCTTAGTAAAGAGTCTTGACAAAGAAATAACTTGTTAAAAAATCGCATTTAAGGAGTTTGTTCCATGGTACAAAGTAGACATGTAAAGTCCATAAACATAAATGATTTGGTTGTGAAGTTCATTGGTGTTGACATATTGAATTGAATCCATTAATGGTCGGCCCTTCCCTGCTAATTTCCATGGCTTCTCTTGTCAATAAGTGGGTTGTCTTGTCTTCGCCATACTTTTTTTTTGGAAAAGATCTTTGCCATACTGTTAATTCATATCTTCTGATTGTGATTTGTATTAATGTCATTCATTGCTTCAGCTTTTGCTGGCTTCGTAGCAATTAAGTTTCATTAAAACATTTTGACTAATGTTGATGTTTTCAAATCTGGCGGAGAGGATAATTTTTCAATGAAGATTTCTGTACAAGAAAAGAAAAACTAGTGGAATTGTGGTTCAACATGATAAGAGATGATCGAAAGCTTGTTCTTGGTTGGCCCTCCCTCTTCTTTGTAATTGGTTAAACCCTGGTTCCCCTGTCTTTCTTCTTGTGTTTTTCTGGGTCTTTTTCTTCCTCCACTCAACACCACTGCGGCCACCATGACCAACAATTATTGGCAACATCACAATCAGAACTAACCCAACACCACCAATAGAAGCATAAAACGTCAAGACCAACCCATCACCATCACTATTGGAACTAACTCATCACTTTATTATTATTATTTTTTTATATTGAGTGGAAACCCCCTTTATTTGCACCGGACAAGTAATCCATCTGAGTTTTCGTGTCTAAAATTCATCAATCATAAAATTAGATTAAACTAGAGTGAATTTTATCTTGATCTATGAAACATTTGATCTTTACTCAAGTTTAGGTTTTTTTATTGTTTTCAACTTATTATTAGAATTGTTCTTATGTCTTTTCACTGATTGAAAATTCTATTATTTGAATTCAAACTCTTTTATATGTAATTTTTGATCTTTGATCGTTTTATTTATATTTAACAAATAAACCATTTAGATCCCGTGTCCAAAACCCAACATTCATGAGACTGAATTAAACTAGAATCAATTTTATTTTGATACAGGGGTCTTTAGTCTTTAACCTACTTCCAGGATTACAGTGTCCTCTTACCTTTTATGATTTGAATCAATCCCTGAAGTCATTAACTCAACACTTTAACTCGCACTCAATTTCTCCATCGTCTCATTCAAACCCCATTAAAACCCTTTAAAAAATCTTCAAATCCAGCTGTGTATGAAGAACCTGTCCACAAGCCATCTAGATTCGTTTAACTTGAGAAACGATATGAGGACGAAGCATGTAGCATTATCTCATTAATGCCAGGTAGATACTTATAATTATTTGGAGTTTGGACTTCGCAACTCGGTTTGTGTCAGAATTAATGAGATGTGCACATTGACCTGGAAATCACATTAATGAGTTGGCGGTTGGGAGGTTGGGACATTTACGCCTTCTTCATCTCCTGTCTTGTAAACAATAACGCCTTCCCATTTCCTTCATTGCTTCTTGCTCTCTGAACATAATCACAATATTTGTCAAATGGGTAATGTTTTACGAGTGCTAAATTGAGATTCCAACTTGGTGTTTTTACTGTAATTAATTCACTTACCTTGTTTTCGTTGAGAAGATGTTCTCAAATCAGTTATCATGGCAGAAGAAGATCTAGCCATGTGACTAGCAAAAGGGTCCAAACTCCTAATCCCAAACTTATACTTAATGCTTTCTTAAAATAACCAAGATCAAACATTTCAGTCCCATCACAATGCATAAGAGGATGGTGCCTTTAGTGCATCCAACCTACTCAACCTTCGTTGTGGCCCCTCCGATCTGTCCTCTGTCTTCATTTCTTTCTGTATAAATTACATTGATGAACTTGTATTTTCTACTTTCTCCTTTATCAGAATCCAGAATTTTACACTCAACAATGGACTCCAAAACTACCTTGCTCTACACTATTTTGCTCATCACCGCTTCACTTTGCATGGCAACCCGACCGGAACCGTCCGACCTGTTTACAGATCAACACAAGCGCTCCCAAGGCAAGCCCACCACCACCAACCAGAACAACAACAACAAAGGTGGTGGAAATGAAGGTGGGATAGGTGGGATATTCGGCCCTGGATCCGGGTTCAGCATACCTGGGTTTGGAAATGGAAATGGAAATGGAGATGGAAATGGGATATTTGGCGGTGGATATGGTGGAGGGTATGGAGATCCGAATGGAGGGCACTCAAACAATGGCGTTATCAGGCCCAGTACGGTGTGTAAAGTGAAGGGTCCTTGTTACATGAAGAAGCTGACGTGTCCATCAAAGTGTTTTACGTCTTACAGCCGCTCGGGGAAGGGGTACGGAGGAGGAGGTGGCGGTGGCGGCTGCACCATGGACTGCAAGAAGAAATGTATTGCTTATTGTTAGGCAAAGGGACGTACGTAGTAGTAGTTAGTTTCTAGTAATACTACTACTACTGGCTTTATCACTTTTATTAAATAATCTTGATATAAATTATAAGCCACATCATATGTATGGGTTCTCGTATAGTCTTTGTCTTTTTATTGCTCTCGGTTATGGTCCTTGTGGACCTATGATCGAAGCTATTTATTAAGTTTATAGTACAATATAAATTATGTATAAGGAGTTTATAATATAATAAAATTTAAAAAATAAAATTATAAATGTAAAGAATCATCAAAGAAAGCTCTCAAACTAAAGAAAGATCAACTCATATGGGACAGATGGTGGGGACTAGGGAGTCTCAACAAAGCTTCGTGTTAATGTCTCCAGTACACAACATATACAAAAAAGTTGCATTCAAAATATGAAGTTTAAGAATACAGGTGTAACAAAAGCCAGACTCAAGCAATCGCCAAATCTTCAAACTATTATCCATGGCTAAGGGCATGTACAACAACCTAAATCCACAGATGAGATTACCGCAATGTTACCCTTCTGGGTGTATTATGATAGAGCAGTCCTCATTGCTCCTCGTGCAGCTTCCCGCTTCATCTCAGCAGCTTTACCACTTCCACGGAAATACATGTATACTTGCTGCACATTACAAGAAAATACAGATGCTAAAGAAGCTAAATATATGTGGGAACTGCATGTGGCATAAGTTTCTCCAGGACTAGGTTTGGGTGGAATTTAGGAACAAATGTACCTGAAGAACTGAGATGCTGACCAGTGTTTCAACGACAAATAATCCGAATCCAACAAAGTAGAATATCTGTATGAGAAAAACATTAATATAATTAACCCTCAGCAATGCAAGCACTATTCTGTACATTATCATGTTCATAGCCACATTCTATATAGATTTGATAAACAGCTGAATAGCAGAGGGAAGAAACTTGTCAAATCCAATTCATATCAATAAGGTTATCTAAAATTATAAATTTAGGCTAAAGACTCTCACCCCAACCAAAGCGTGGTCGCCTAGAACATCTATTGCAGCCAGAATACCCCTGTTCCACGCAGAAATAAAATCATCATCAGTAACTAGAGAACCTCGTTCATATGACGACGATTGTGACTCATTTCAGGTTTTGACTACACCTCCAGGCACTAAAGGGGAACTTACGTGAGAGATTTTCCTCTGAAAAATATAGGAGGAGCAACTGCAGCAACTATGCAAAACCCAATGTGGAGCTGTGAATAGGGAAAAAATAATTATGCAACTTCCACTTGCTAGAGGTAAGAAGCAGAACAATAATTAGTGGTATAAAAGTCATTACCAAATAAAACAGGAAAAACCATCCAAACTTCAAAGCACTCTCAGTCCTGCAGAAGGTGCATAATGTGAATACATCAGCAAATATTAGAGATAATTAAAGTCAAGAGCAAGTTTATCAGCAACTATGCAAGGCTATATCATTGGCATTTTAAGTCCATTGTCCATTCATTTTGGGTTCAGACAGTATGCATGGCTCTACTATAGCCATTCCAACTAAAATATAATATTCCAGCACAGAAGATAAAGTCATTTAAACAGATTATATATTTTAACCATTTCGTAGATAGCAAAGACAAAACACACTGATTATATGATATTAGAAACAATATAATGGTGGTTGCCACTCCCATGATCCCAGCTAAGCATACAGTATCTCTGTGTAAGAATCCAACATGATTTTCAAGCTTTAGAAACAAACCTTGCATTGTAGGCTAAGCAACACAAATTGGGAAATGGACTTATTTTAAGAATAGAAGATAACTGAGCAGCCAAGTTGAAGAAAAAACAGATATTATATACCTGAAAGCACGATACAGAGGACGATACCACAGCACATAGGCTCCCGGAACCCCAGCTATGAAGTAAATAATGGCAAGGAACCATATTCTTACCCCTACAATAAAAAGAATTTTTTAAAAGAAGGGCAAAATCCATGCTCTAGAAAAAAGAATTTTATACTTGGGAAACATGCAAGTAGATTTTTTTATTCAAGGTCATGGACAGTAAACTAACCTTCGCCTTTGATCCATGCTGTAGTAACAGCTATGATATTCCAGAAAAGACAAAGAACCAATCCTACAAACAAACAAACATTCATCATTTAACAAGGGCCATCTTTCACAACATTATAGCAATTTCTATGCAAAGAGAGTATTTGACTGTCACAATACAATAGAATAATTAATGCAATAATCATACAACAAATTCAATATTTTAGAACATGAGAACAGAATATGCATCAGGTTCCCACATACACCCTGAAACTATCTTATAATCATTTTTTCTATCCACAAAAGCAAGCAAAAAATTGATACCTAAAAACGTCGCAAAAGCAATATACTGCAACCTTTGTAGATGTATTGGTATTTCATTTGCAATATCATGATGAATAATTGGGAAAAATGGTGGCCAATTTTTCTCCTCAAGTACAATTCCAGCTGCATAACAAAAAAGAGAAAGAAAAATTATGAGGATGATCAATCATCAGAAAAAGAAGTCCATTACATTTGACACAGTTAATCAAAACCCAACTTGAAAGCATTATAGTTTACACTGGATGCAAGGTGATAACATAGTAATTTCTTGATAGGAGAAGAAATGGTATGGGTAATGATATATTAATTGACCAGTATACAGATCAAGGTAAATTTTTTGGTGTTTAAATAGTCACAATAAAAAACAGATTGACTTTTCCCAAAAAACAGCAGAACCCAACAGACATTTCAGATCTCAAGAGGTAGAGAATAACCAATTCAAGAACCAGTGGAAAGCCTACACGCCAATAGGTTATCAGAACATAAACAATCAAATCAAATTACCTCGTGCTGCAGCTTCTTCTTTCCGTCGTACCTCCTGCAAAGTAAAAAACTAGAGATTAGGTGAATTCTAGTTGCACCAGCTCAACTAGATGATGAATCAGTACTAATATGAAAGTATCACAATCAATTTAACAGTATTGCAACACCTTCAGACAACATTTAGGTGCTGACATGTTAGGTCAAAATGACATGGATAGAAATGACAAAATAGGGCATCATAGCCTGAAACTTGACAGAGGTTATTATTCTAGACACAACAAAACAGAAAAGAGTGTTTCATGTAGCAATGCCATTTGGTCACATTAAGGCTTAGTTAAGAATCTCATAAGAACATATTACTTTATCCCTAAATGCAAAAGATTTCCATTTTAGTACTGGTTAGCTTCAATATTACCAAGGAACAAACTGTCCATTTGATCGAAATGCATGGTACTTATAGCATAGAGTGGCCAAATTTGGTTGATATGATAGAGTAGGCTCGACAATGACTTAGTTTTTATACCAAATTCATTAATTGTGCAGCAAAGAATCACATGTGCATACTATTTCCTAGTTGACAAATCTCCAATGTGGGGCCCCTAATGTTTATCCATTGTCAGAACAAGCATACCATCTAGATGTAAATCATGCACATTATGTATTTCCTGACATTCAAAGAAAACATGGTGTTTCAAAAAAAAATATGATTAGATTAGGATATGGGTATCCAGATTCTCTATAAAATCATGGGTTTTGTAAGTAAAATGAGGGGAAAGATGACAAACATAGTAGATTCAATAAAAAATTGGGGGACCACACCTGCCGCCCATGACTTCATAGTATTCTTCACCCAAAATTAAAAAATAACAATTCCACTTTGTAGTTCCATGACTCAATCACATGTTCCAGAATTCAATATTTGAAATTCCACTGATGAACCAAACAAATACCTGCTCCCGTCTTTGTAATTCAGCCTCTTTAGCTTGAAGTTCCTTTTCTTTCTTCTTCAAGTCCTAAATTCAAAATAGACTATTAGAGGTATTGAAATCAAGATTACTAGTATCTCATTACAGAAAATAAACTCATTTCCATAGCAGTCTGAAACTTAGGTCTCACTGTAGCTGAAGCAAGGGGGATGTCAATTGGTGCATCCCGGTCATAATTGAAACCAACCGGTTCAGGAGGAAGGGGTGAAAGCCTTGAATTTGCTGCAGGTGGAACACTTCCAGAATTCTGAAAATTTAGCAGAATTAGAATGAGAAATAGCTCAAATGGCAAATACCATTAGTAAGGAGTTAATTTGAAGGTGACAGGAACCAAATGACATTAGAATGGCAAGAAAGACAGAAAAGCATGAGAAAAGATATTCAAATAAAATATGAATTGTTCATTTATTTGCCACAAAAAACAAGGGAGCACATGGACACACACAAAACGCAGACAATTTCTCCTAATTATATGTCCCAGTTCCACCAGCACATTGATAGTCACTCAGGGGGCGGAAAATTGATGAGAGATTCAGGGGAAAATTTTTGCTTACAGTTGTATAAAATGCACCTCCACCAAACTTTGACTGACTTGATCCTTTCCCCCGAACAGCTGGGTCCTGGCAGTAAAATGAAATTAATGAAAAGTTACATAAGTTATTTGTCAAAATGAAACTACATACTTCTTTGAACAGCAAAATCATTTATTTAAAAGTAAAGCATCTTCAAGTAACTAAAAAAGCCAATAATTTGCATGTATATCACATTACTATTCTACCAACATCAGAAACAACTTTAAATGGACATCTGTAAGTTAAATGTGCAAGTACACCTAGTAATTTAACTTTTTCCCTCGTTGATCTCTGTCTGAATATGTCATATAACTGCACATACTGAGTTTAAATAAATGATTAACATAGCACATTTATTTAAGTCTCGTATTTATCATCATCATAGAAAATTCTAGAACACAACTTGGGTACCATGTCAACAATAAAACAAGTAAATTCATTCCTGTCATGCATATAGTACTTTCTCTCATATATCCAAACAACCAATATGAGCCATAGTTACCAAAAATAAGATTCACAGAACATGAACTCATATCAACTTGTTGAACAGCATACAATCTCTTAATGGCCATTGCTTTATAAAGCAAAATCTTGATCACAATAGATATGAAAGCTTCTTCCTACGCTCTTACAAAGATCAAAAGTTTTAAGACCTAAAACCAAGCAAATCCATAGACAGAAAATAAGATAACAACTAGGAGTATGAGAATTAAATTACAAAAACCAATAATCAAACAGCAGATTCATCGAACCTCCAACTATGGTAATGAAAGGCCCCTTAAAACTACAAAGCAAAACTTATGTCCACCATAAAAAACTGTCAATTCAGAACCATTTCAAACTATTACAAACCCCTCCAGAAGGGACACTAAGCTCAGTACTTATTCCCCAAAGAAATCAACGGATCCAATTCAAAAACACATATCCCAACTACGCTTACCACCAACATTACCTTAAAATTCATTTATTCACTCCACCGTTGACTCCACACATAACACTCAACTCACCACAAACAAACCGGATCTAACAATTCAAACGAAACGAACCACTTCACTACCTTTAACAATTACAAAATCAACCAATCACCAGCAACAAAAACCCTAGACTTACAAAATCTTAAAAAAAAAAAAATCATGAAATACTAGCTTCAAATTGAAATAAAAGTCAAACGATACATAGAAACAAAGAACAAGAAGCTTACGGAGAAAGGATTCACATCATCTTCGGCGAAAGGATTGCTATCGTAACGGCCGGCCATCACAAGCGGCTTTTTTTTTTTTTCCTAATCCTCAGAGACAGAACAAGCTCCAAAGAAGTCAGCACACGCTTTTATAGAAATGTTAAGAATTAACTAAAAACATAAATACACAGCTGTGGGGGAAATACAGAAATAAAAGCTTCTTGAACAAGTAATTCGAAAAACCTTACTGTTTGGATGAAGGGAAATTCCAAAGCTGTTTTTTTTTTTTCCTCTCTCTCTGTCTCTGTCTCTGTCTCTCCGTCTGTTTTTGTTTTGGTTTACAATATGAAATGGATGGAGTTGTGAATAGTCAGCTTAGGGAAAACGGTACGTTGATTTGAAGGACATTGTATAAAATAACAGGAAGGGTATTTTAGTAAAACGAGAATTAATCAAATATTTGATTTTGAATTGATGAAGTGTTGATTATATTTCCGTGGAATTGAAGTTGAAATTTTGGTATTATCAAAATTCTTGTTTTTTATGAATAAAGTTTGACGTAAAAAGACGTCACCTTTTTTATTATTTCTTTGAGTCATAATTAGATAAATTAAGATTCAAAGTTTTAAATTTGTGGTATTTTGAATGATATAAATAATAATTTTCACTCTAAATTAATTTCGTTTTAAAGAAAAATTTTATTTTTTATAATTTGAAAAAATTAAAAATAATTCTATCAAAAATCGGACATTACCATTTTAAAACATAATATTTTACTCGTTTTACAAATTTAAAAACTTTTCATTTGAGTCTTTCAAATCCTAATTACTACTAAATATATTATTTTCGTGGCCAAAGGATTTATTCTCATCTAAGGTTTTATTTAAATACAAATTCTCATTATTAAACTTTTAAAAATCCAAACACCAACTCATTATCTAATTTTTATCTAATTTTACTAACATATTTTAAAGAATGATTAAAATACCCTTATTTAAAAAATAAAAATATCAAAATAATATTTAAATATAAATATATTAAATTTTTTTTTTAAAATTATTTAAATTTTAGAACATAAAAAAGACAACCATTGCCATTGAACTAGGTGCCCGAAAACGGACTTTTAATTACAGGAGCTACCAGATATGACAATCTTCTATTTTGATAGAAACAACCAAATATAATTATTTTCGTTAGAAATTATGGTAAAAAACAATTAATAGAGTCAAGACCAACTATATTTGACAATTTTTGGTTGTTTTTGTTGAAGAAGATGATCAAATCTAACATCTACTCCGAAATAAAAGATTTAGCTGTCTCCACCAAACAGATCACCTTTAAAACTAAATAACCGTTTTCGACCATTTGGTTCTATTATTAACAACCACCGCTGTTGACACTAATAGCTACTAAAAGCGGCAAAGTTGTGTGATGTTTCATATTTTAAATGGTTTTTTTTTTTTTATGAATTTGAGTTTATAACATAATTTTTTTGAGAAGTACAAGAACTAGAGATTGAGAGGACTAGAACAAAATATGTAGAGGGAGAAGAAATTTTTGATACTGAAAGAAATGAAATAGCCATCTATCAAGTATGAGAGCCAGGCTACAAAATCTAAATTACATGTATTTGATGATGAAGATGAACCCAGACTTAGTTCTCGTTCATCTTTGCGCCTCTGTGTTTCTTGTGTCTGCTGCTGCTTCTTTTAAACGGATCGACCCAAGCTTTGTCTTCCTCGACGGCTTTATTCCACCGTCTTTTAAACATTTGAAGTTCCCATGTTGATTGCCTTCTGATCTGCTCATTCAAAAATTATTCTTGAATGAGGTGTGGAATCATTCTGGACTATTTTAAGCAGTTATTCTGCCTATGAACTACAATATGTCTCAGGGTTTAACTTTGGAAAACTGTTTGCAGAAACCAGAAGATATATATGAACCTCATTTTCTTACCTCGGCTCGTGGATCAACAGGTGCAGCACGAATTTTCTGAGTATTGGGATAGAAAATCAATCAAAAATGAAATCAGAATAGATATAGTACTAAAATACAATGATGAACGAAAATGGTGGTGGCTTAAAGTCTACCTTAATTAGCTCTTCAGGTTTAGTGGCCTGTAAGTTGGAGAGAAGATGTGTTAGAACAATGAACAATTATAAAATCTGAGATAATATTTCTGGAAGTAGATGAATATACAACAAAAATTATGAGGTCAACTGGGAGGGACTGAAATTTCCCATCACAATTCCTGTATCTAATGCATCAAATTGGTAACTTCCTTGGCTCGCTGAATTTACATGTCAAAATCAATTATTTAGAACAAAGCAGTTAACAAAAATGCAGGGCATGACATAAACTGATAAATTTCTATTTTCAACCAATCGCAGCAGCAGAAAACCTTAATGCTGCTTTTCAATAGACTACATATGCTTGTCGAAAGTATATGCACAGACAAAGCACAAAAACAAGGCAGGAGTGCAAAAGTGCAACTATTAAAGCAAAAGAAGAATGTAAAGCAACTAGAAATAACCTTTTTTACAGGCGGCCCACCACCCAGGGTTTGTATGCCCTGATGAACAACATATTCACTATCGATGACACCAACATTTTTTGTGCGATTACCCTGTACAATGCCAGTATCTTCAGTGAATAATTTGATTCAGGTTGTTTTGTGTTAAAAAATAACATAAGATAATCAGCACAAAAATATCAAATAAGCTAGATATTTTTCACAGTTTTATCTTTTCAATAACAAGAATAGAAAGAGTAACAGCTCAAAATACCTTGAGCCAAAGGTAAAGTAACTAAATAAGAGAATATAAAAAGAATGTCACTTTGGCTATCAGTGACTTTGAAGAATCCTTAATTAACTATACAATTACAAGGATCTCAGAACAGATCCTCCCAAATCGTGGAGATGGCTTTAAGAATCTAAAAAACACTGTTTCTTATTTCAAGCTTATGAAAGCAAGGACCTGGATGGACCTTCATATTTCAAAATTGCAAGAAAAATGATTATTCACTCATTTACTTTTTCACTGCAAATCAGTACTTGTACTTCCTAATCTGAAGTGGGAAACGCAGTAAAAAGGTGACAAAACTGATAGTGGCAATGATAGTAGGGGCACATTAGCAGTGGCAATAGGAACTGTCAACAATGCCAGCAATCACAATAACAGTGCATGTGAAGAAGGTTAAAGTAATTTTGTACCAACAATTTCCAGATACCAATAGCTATGGGCATAGGGATGTGATAACCTGTTGGCGATTATGTAGTTTATTCACAGTTGTAACAGACACAATCTCAAAAGTTATTCATTGAAGACAATGGTAAGGAAGATATAAAGAAAACATCATTACCAAAAAACATAGTAACAGACTCATTAATTTATTTGTTAGTGTCATATACCATAAGTTAAAAGTGGGAAAGTGAAAAGGTCAATAGGGCTAAACCTTGTTCAGAGATGTCTAAGGAAATCTCACCTGTGCGCAATATCCAAGTTTCATATCCATTCCCCATCCATGTACAAAATCATTCTGAACCAAAAAACAGCAGCTTTGTGAAAATTTTATTAAACAAAAAAGAGCATGACACTTGAAAGAACAGTGACACTCAAAAACCAGAAATTATAATGGAAAATGAAAAGAATATAAAAATCATATTAAATGATGATGTTGAGAAAGCAACCAAAAGTAGTTTCATGTAATAGATATAACAAAAGACAAAAGCAACCGGAATAGAACAATGCTTAGACTATGGTCCAAACAACACATCTATCCATCAAGATTTCCCCTTTAAGATCAAGCAGCCCTTCTCCTTCATGTGGAAAGGACCAGAATTTAATCAATGAACTCATCATTAACATTAAAAATTTGAATATTTATAATAGTGGATGAATGTACCTTACTTATTTCACAAAGCTATGTCTTTCTGAATCCAAAATGGTAACAAGTAACAACCATCCCATTTCATGGATTGTTATTCAAGAATTAGGTAGTGTCAATAACATGTCACATTAGCATGGGTTAACATGGCATTCCACCACAGAGACACACACAGCCACAGACAAAAAGGAATAGTGAATACACCCCTAAAGTAATAAAGAACCCGTATCACCAAATTTTGGCAAAATATTTGAGACCTCATATATGAATCAGAGAAATATCGCACATATTCCTGCATGTTTCCCTTGCTCTTAAATCATGCAAAAATAAGCTGTTAATCTAAAATCCCACTGGTCTAAGGCTTTGCTCCAAAAATTCAGGTTCCAAGATTGAATAGTTAATAGTATGATCAGATGCAAACAAATTATCTACTTTTTAAGGAATACTCAAAGATGTTTGCTCAAGTTATGACATCTTATATGGTCCAGAAATCAAATATATAATTACCTGTATGAGATGCCAAGCACAATACCAAGCAGATCTTGAAAAAACGGGAGCCATACCTTCCACAAATCTGTAAAACATAACAAAAAATAGACAAAATAAAATTCTTGAGAGCATCAGTAATTTGATGTAAGATATCATATAGCATATCACCCTCAACATATATAGTCCAAACCAACTAGAAAGATGGATTGCGAGCGTGTATTTGCACAGCATATCATGTATAGAAGAAGAAAATAATGTCAAGCAGCCAGGGAAAAAATGGCCTAAACTGCAAGGTCCACAGACCCCAACCACTCCCTCCCCCCACAAAAAGTGAAAGAGAGAGAATGGAAAAAATGAAAACTGCGGTATCCCTAGGGCAATAACTTACCCAGTGCAAGGTGGCCCCTCACTGACGTTAGTGCACTTCACACTGCCTCTGAAGTCATAGACTCTTCTGCATTCAAGAAACACTTTTCATGTAAGCATGAAAAGTTCTAAAATTTAGATTCTTATTAATAGTTATTATTACCATCTTCTCACCTGTGAAACTTCTTTGTTCTTGAACGAATAGTAAATTTATGATGTATATTAGTTGAATTTGGATCCAAAGCTGGCTGTGATATCTCAAATCCTTCCGATCTCACAATTTGTAGGTATCTGGAAGAAGAAAAAATTTGTGCCATTAATCCATGAAATTGCTCCTGTTTAGGGAATGCAAGTCAGCCTTAAAACCCTAATGAAAACCTTACTGGATAAAACTGAATATGATGAAATTGAAAGATCCTTTCCCACTTTCCCCATAGGGATGGAAAGATGGTTCATAAGCTAAAAATTCTAATCCTACTATGAGCAAGTGCACTGAGTCATCAATTAGGGTAAGGAATGTCATTCTTTGAAAACAACAAAGTGCTTGAAATCATACGTTAAATTATGTATTGAGATGCTGTAGCCGAAATTTTAATTTAAATAAGAAAGTGCGTATTAGGATATTTCTGAGTCATGGGTAGAAAACATCTGAAGAGTTAAACCAAAAGAAGTTAAGATTTTGAAAGAGTTTCAACAACCAAATCATGTTAATTGCTACTAAACAAGGGATATTAAAATCATCTTCAATGCCAAAACTTAGCCTTTAAACAAAGACTCAGTACCTACATTAATAGAAAAAAGGTCAAATCTTTCAGTGCATCAGGGGGTATACAGCATCAGAGATCTAATTATCTTGCCTTGAACCTCATAATTCTTCTGTGAAACTACAATAATGCATCCACTTAAATATACAAGTTTTGGAGACAGAAAACAATTGAAATTGACAAAACAATTATTTGTACCTTCCTGGATCAAAATTCTCCACTCCCAAATCTTCATCCCACAGAAATATGTAGTCATAAATGGATACAACATCTGGATGCAGAAACCGTTTTGCAAACCACCTGAAAAGAGCAACACCCCACCACAAAAACATTAAAAAAGCCAAGGGACAAGAAAACAAAACAAAGAAGCCAAGGGAAACGAAAACAAAGCAAAGAATTAGCACTGTCAATGAAGCATATATTAGACAGTCCAATCAAAATTATAAATGTGATAAATGTCACAGGATGTATATTTTTACATATCCAGGCTGAAGAAAACAAAAAAAAAGGACCATAATCATTCATCTAAAGTTCTATTTTTTTAACAGGAAACATTAATGAACATATAAGAAATGACCAATAAAAACCTTTTGTTAGATCTTTGAGTTGGTGACATAACCTAATGGTTCATCTTTCAAACGAGAAAAATTAAATCTAGAATTGTTACAAACCATGTTAGTAGGAGAGTTTATAATTCACTCCAAGAGTCACAAAACCCACTTGTTAAAAAGTCACACGATTTCAGCTAATGATTCACAATATATGAAAGTAGAAGATATTTAAACATTACTGAAACCTACCATTTTGTTTGGTTTTGAGCAACTATGTGTATAGCCTCATCACTCCAGTCAAGATCCCACCATCCATCCATATTGCCATCATAATGGAACAGCATGACGGTAAAATTCTCTGGAAGAAACTGAATTCAATGAAATTAGGCAAAGAATGTTAAACTGCATAGGATGTTGTGTTATCAAATCACAAAATTTAATACCTTTTGCACAATAGAATCAACATTGTCCTTCAGCTTGATACCAACTGGAATCGCCAGTAAGTTACGATTGCTAGAAACTCGAAGCTGTGACATGAAAGCCACATGTCATAAAGGATAGTAAACCATGTGATAATTTAGCAAAACTAACGTATGTAGACAGATGAAATCATGTTATTAGACTTCTGCAAACCATGTCCTCTTATATGTAGAAGCAATATATAAGTGCAAAAATTAAGACAGTAGATATAGGATCAAAATCTAACCTTTGACCGTGTACTAACTGTTGACCATAGAGGCTTTAACTCTAAATCTGATCTAGCTTGTATAATACCATGAGGCAAACCCTTTAACATCTTGGAGGAGAAACTAAACTCCTAGATCAGATCACACAAAGTATTTCAGGATATCATCAAAAAAAATGGGGCATACATACAGTTCAATCACACACATGGAATAAGATACAACCAAATCAGTTTATAAAGCTTGTTTATTAATAATTGAATTAATTCCATACTCTTTACCTCTACTGTGTTGAAAGGATTCAATTTTGATTCCATCTGATAATAGGAGGAAAGAAAATATATTAGAATTCCGCAGGCAGGACAAAAGCAACATTCATAAAACACAAAAAGTTGAGTCAATTACAAATATCAGAACAAGGTGGTTACATGTCCTACGGCCATCCATGACAAAACCAGTGATTTATGATTATTATAAACTTAAACCAGTTCCAAGACCTACACATTGGATCATAACTAAGTCATTTTCATTGAATAAATAATCATAAAGGTTCAATTAAGTTTTACTCTATGAAACATTAAAACTATTCCATTTAATTCATGAGTGTAATCTGCAAAGTTATTACGTATTTTCCTGAATGAATTAGTATCAAACATTCCTGAATTTACCAATAGAAAGCATCAGCAGCGTTTCAAATGCTGCTTGGATCCTTATAAATTAGAATATATGTTATCAAATAATTGCTGAGATAGTTATACCTCTGTTTGTTTATACTGATAATATGTGATCCTATATACAACGAACAGCATCACTGTACAAATAATTCCCATAAATTGCACTTGCTTCATCTTGACTCCAAATTTTACCTGCAGAAATGGTTATAAGTTTAGAAAAGAAATACCAAATGCACACACACACCGAGATGACAAGATCATTCAGACATCTATATTCCACCAAGCTTTTCTAAAACTTAATAAAAATAAAAGTGAAAAAAAAAAAAATCATAACAACCAAAAGAAGGCCTTAGGCCATACCCCATCAGAGGAAGAACTCCTTTTGAGCAATTTCCATGGTTTATTGGACTTCATAGACAACTTAGGTTTCTATATTACCATATTACAAGCTGCAAGAACCAATACAAAGTTCATTAGAAGCAATTATCTAAAATTTTCAGCAACAACCAATTCTACTTTCTTCTTCAAACATAACTTTGTATTAAAAAATTAAAATACTCAGAACAAAAGTCCAACCAATCAGAGGAGCTCCTACAATATTTAACAATTTTTAGGCTTAATTTCAACGAGCAAAATCTCAACTCCATCACGACCATTCAGAGTAATTAGTATTTACTATCCTCTCTTTCTTCAGCCTCAGTCTCCCCGGCAACTTGGCCAAATCTAAATCCTTACATATCAATTTGTCAAATCGAATGCCTCGCCCACGCACACGAAGTGAATTTCAATCTAAAAAATTTTTTTAAAAAAAAAAAGGTTTTTCAAGTGTCAAAAGCATGTGTTTTTTGTGTTCACACGCTCTAAAAGAGTAATCTAGATCTCACAGCTCATTATTCACTTTTAAATTAAACATTGCAAAATCGTGCAACAATAGCTTGAAAAACTTCGAAGAAAACCCAGAAAATCTCTAATATCCAGTCAATATTTCACTTCATTCAACTCAATTAAATAAAAACTTGATGCACTTTTCAAAATAAAATACATAACAAACAGCTTACAATCTCCGAAAGATAAGTACTCTTTTGCAAGAGAAAAAAATAAACAAAAAAAGAACACTTCAGACCGTTTCATTAGATCTAGCTACAAAATCTCAAGTCCATAACAAACTTCATCTCCGAACTTCGACAATAAAATCAAACTGATTCTCAAGTCTCAACACCTTTACAAAAAAAAAAAAAAAAAGTTTCAATGTTGCCGCAGCCACAACACATGCAAAGCACAACGAATCAAATTCAAACAACGTGCACAAGCATCAGTACCTTGAAAGAATGAAACAGCCAATCGAGATGCAGCTGGAGAATAACAATGACCGTCGGATTCGATCACCAGAAACGGATTACCAAGAAGCTGACTATGAACATCAGAATCTAATCAGAGTGCCGAAGCAGAAAGAAGATTTATTTTGAATTTATAGAGAAAAAGAAAAAAGAAAAAAAAATAAAACAAAAAAGATCAATGTAGAAGCAGAAGATGTTGAAGCCGCCACGTTTTAAGGACGCTAAAAAGCTCTGTAGTTTTATTTTATTTTATTTTACTTTTAAAAGTTTTTATTGCAGTTAAAGGAGGAGGAGGAGGAAGAAGACAGTGATTTAACAAAAAAGTCTTTCTCAATGATTGAGTGTTTGGTTGGCAGCTAAGCTAGTAGGATTTCTTCCTGCAATAGCTGTCTGTTATTAAGACTAGATCTCTGCTGTCCAAAATTTCTCCTTATTTACCACCATGCATGGTAATTATTATTTATTTTTATTTTTGTTTTTATTATTATTTGTTTCCTCTGATTTTCTGTCGGTTACGTCACAAGTCTTAACTTCTATTAGGATATGCTAATTAAGATTAATATTACTGATTAATCTTAATCACATTAAAGACTAAAACAAATAAAATTATGAGCTGGCAGGCTCCCCTGAAGTCCAAAATAATCAACCAGTAACTGAAATATTTCCATGTGTGGTCTATTTTTGTGATTATCCCCTTCTGCTTGCCACTTTTCTATTATGGTGCATGCATGTATGTATGTATGGATGGATGGATGGATGGATGGATGGATACGAGGAATCAAACATAAATAAACAATAATCATGTGAGGCATACAAGATACTTAAAAATGGTGGTCCAAAGAATCAAATCTAATGGAAAGACCCCTCCGCATCTTTACTATTTCTTTCATTTTAATTTATAGAAATGATTCGTGCACAGATAAAACAATTTTTTATATTGATCGTCGAGAAAAATTAAAATAATTTTTTATTAAATAAATTATTATACAAAATTATAAATTTGCATTAAAAATTAATACACTTAATCATTGTATATAACGTTGTTCTTTTAATTTACAATTACTCTCCCAATAAAACAAAACTCACCCATGGCCTATTTATTTTTTTATTTTGTGTTCATCGATTAGTAAATAAATTAGTTAAATTTACATTTAATTTAAAAAAAAAGAAAATCTCATTGTTATATTATTATTATTATAAAGTCAAATGATTATTTTTTATTTTACAAAATAATTTATTAAAAATTTGTGACAATTTTTTTATAAAATTATTAAAAAGGTAAAATTACATTTAAACTAAACAATATTTTACTCTAAAATTTTATTAAATATTTTTTATTCTAATTCATATTAATAATATTAAAAAATTAGTAATATAAATATAAATAGATGTATGAACGATAAATAATTATATTTTTAGAATAAATTGGGAATTTTGAAAGTGTTAATGGGTTTTTAAAATTTTAAAAAGATTAAGATGTTTCTAAAATTTTTTAATTTTAATATACTATAGTTTTAAAATAATAATTATATTCTTAAAAACACAATAAGTTAATGAGTATAAATGTTATATTATAAATCATTAAGATTGATGAATACATTTTTTAAGAATATGAATAAATATGTTAAATTGTAAAACAAAATAGAAAAAATATCTAATTATCCTTAATAAATTTATAAAAATGATATTTATACTATAACATAATTAATTTTTAACTATTGAAATTAATCATTAATTTTGATAATTAAATAAGAATTTAATTCTTTTGAATTTAACTTGTACAAAATTTATCATTTAATCAAACCTTGGTGGAAAATAATCTTTTGATCTTATTATAATATAGGCCAAAGGACTATTTCCCACCCATAGTTTGAGGCAGGGACAAAGTCCCACCCGCAAGTTTTTAAAAATCTGGTCTCCCACCCTTGGACCAAAATTCAAACTTATTTTATAATATTTCAAATGAAATGACTAAAATGCCCTTTAATAAATAAAAATTTAAAATAAAATTATAAAATAATTTTTAAATATAAAAAAATTTAAAAATATATTAAAAATTTAAAAAAAAATAAACTGGCCACAGCCGCCGATGCCGATGGCGGTGGCCGTTGATAGCTGCACTAGGTGGCCGTCTTCGGCCACCTGGTTCCAGGGGAGGCTAGATCGGGCCTCCCCGTTAGGTGGAGGCGGCCAGATCTGGCCGCCTCCAGTTTGGAGGAGGAGGCTAGATCTGGCCTCCTCCCCCGACAAACGTGGCTGGAAACGGTCGTTGAGACCAATATCGGTCCTCTTCGACCGTTTCCGGTGGCCAGATCTGACGGAGGTGGTCAGATTTGGCCGCCTCCACCCAATGGGGAGGCCCGATCTGGCCTCCCCTGGAACTAGGTGGCCTTCTATCAACGGCCACCGCCACCGGCATCGGCGGCTGTGGCCAGTTTATTTTTTTAAAATTTTTAAAATTTATATAAAATTTATTTTATTATTTTATAAAATTTTAATCATGAAAGGACAAAATTGCCTCTGAAATGTTACTGTTTAGTATTTTATTTAATATTAAATTCTTTCAATGGGTAGGAGATCAGGTTTTTGAAAACTTGCGGGTGAGATTTTGTCCTCGCCTCAAACTATGGGTGGAAAATAGTCCTTTGGCCTATAATATAAGATCCGATAGCGTCAAGACCACGGTCACAGATTTCAGTATTCCCTGAAATATAATATTATTATGAGTAGATTTGATGATATAAGATTAACTATTATTTTTCTGATAGATAAATGAGCCTCAATCTGGGACTCGGGCTGATTTTCTTGGTCATTGCTGGAGAATAATAGTTTAGAATGCAGAGGTTGAAGCAGTAATTTAGTGGATAATATTTTTTTCAAATAAATAGAAGTGGGGGTATCCATCAATGGGTATTGAAAATTGAGATGCTACCGTGTGTTAGAAGTGGACTGGCGATATTTGGGGAAGGTTATGGCGAGCAAGGCATTAATTGATCTAAAGCAAAGCGCATACAAAGGAAGAATCTTTTCTTTTTTCATAGGAAATTTGGATAATCACTCTTTTTAAAGGTAGTTATTTAATTTTATTTGACTTTCAAATGGATTGTTATGAATTATGAGTCCTGGATTGCAAGTCATTCTCTGTATTTAGGAGTCCCGTTTGACAGGTGTTTGTTTTTTCATTAAAATGCAAGTCTTTAATGCTTAACATTTTCAATAATGGATAATAACAAGAAGATAAGGTTCGAGTTTAGAGTCAAACACAGACAATTCCATGGAGAGGAGAGGAGAGGATAGGATAGGATAGGATACAACTACAAACCATCAAATTATTAATTAATTATTTGGAAGATAAGTTCAAAAATAAAAGGGTTTAAAGTGACTGCTTGTCCTGGTGCTAATGCTAGCTTATCATGAATGAGACCACCATAAATACCATCAATCAAATTTTAATACACACTTGAAATTATAAATGAATTGCTGTGAATTGTTTGTTGTTCATGGTTCTTACCTGATGGGAAAATTCTCCCAGCCCGTTCCCATTGGGCTGAAGTCATAAAAGAAACTGTGGAGGATATGGACTGAGCTGTGCCTGCTCACTTGGTTAACTGAGAAGTGGTTGAATCAAGCATTGCACAGCAGCTGATACAAAGAGAGAAAATTTTCTTTTTCTGTAATTGATTAAACTTGTTTACAAGCAATTTTACAAGTGATCTGCCAGACAGAGGAACCATTTTTGTACAGCTGAGGACTTCTAAACAACCCATGTTACAAAAACAATTTCCAAAAAAATCACCTAGGCCGACTTCTCTTCCTTCCTCTCACTGCAGTTTCACCTCCCGTGCTTGCCTGTTTCTTTGTCACTGCTAATAATTCCATCGAAGGAGGGGACTTGGTATTATTTGAATGTTTACCTCGGTTAGGAGGCTTATCAATAACATTTCCGGCATTGGCAACTTTTTGTGATTGTCTGCGATTACCAGGACGAGCACTTCGAGGTTTTGCAGGAGGTTTATGTATAGGTGAGCTAAAGGATGGAGTGGAAGTTGTAGGCTTGTTACAGTCGTCCTTGAAGTGTTGTTGCAAAGTTTTAATCACAAAGGCTCTAAGTTGCAGTGCAGATTTGTACTCGCGAGTGTTCTTAGAATAAAAGACCACACCATTGTTGGCGAGTAGCAGCAGATCCCGAAAGAGTTCCTTGACTGATGTGATGGAATGACTGGAAATTCTCGATCTTATTGTGTCAAAGTCCATATGCCGCAAGATCATTTTCTTGTACCGTCCTCTCTTCTGTTAAAGAGAATCAAAGAAACAACATTGAGCTCATTCCATATATCTATACATAAGATTTCATCTGCAACAAAAGAGTCGCAAACTACTCTCTAGAGACACTTTAGTACACAAACCCTAAATTTAATATTAGTCAGTCTAACCAACCTAAAACCTCAAATTTGCAAGTGATGGTGCCAAAGCATAAGTTTTCATTTCATATATATGTATATATAATAATCCTATACCTGGCTATCAAGACGACGACGGAAAACAGAGGCACTTTCATTCTGTGCAACAGATTCAAATGTTCTCCTGAGATCCTCAATGCTATCCTTCCCTTGGCTTCCACTTTGATCAACACCACCATAAGATCTGGAAACATGACCTGACTCACTGGTTGAATTTTCTTTACACCAAGACGCAGTTAAAGTATCAGCTACACCCCAAACGTCACTTTCACCGACACTCCCTTCCTTGAAATCCTTATTACAGTACTTCCTCTTTCTCTTCCCTCTTCTCCTTCTCAAAGTTCCAATTTGTCCTCCACAAACAATCTCCGTTAACTTCTCAATACTTGAAACTTTCTCTTGCTCAGATGACCGTGAAACCCCTGGCTTAGCATCCATCTCTTCAGGTCGTGCTGCAGCTGGAATCTCAGATTCAGGTGACCAGTTTGTCCTGGTTTCTCTTGTGAAACTACCAGCAGAGAGTCCATCTTTAGATGTCTCCTTACTGGATGATACAACTGCCTCAGGTTTCTGAAACTGTACAGGTGATTCTGTCTGGCTAGAGAAATAGTCGACTTGACAGTCATTTCCTCTTTCGGCCTTAAGAGTTTCAAGTTTTGACTCCAGAGACCTGAAACAGACTAAGTAATCTGTAGCCTAAAATACATGACTATAAATTGCAGGACACTGTAGACTGTAATTAAACAAACAAAAACCTGAATGGAATTTCTGAAACAGCTTGTGGCATATAAAAAATAAAAAAAAGGATGAATAAGCACCCAGGACTACCAATTTATAAAAGGTTGAAGTCTTCAAAGCACGTTATATCAGAATTAGGATGAAATTAACTTTTTATCTTTTCATTGATGCCAATCTAATACCAAGCATAATTTGCCATTTCCCAAATAACATTATAATCTCATTAGCATTAGTCTCCCTAGACCTATCAAAGTGCTTGAAGGGTCAAAACTAGTACTGTAGGAACCCTAAATTTTTTCTTTATGAGAGCTGGTCGTGTTCTACCCATAAAACAAACTTTAAAAAACTATTTGGAAGTGTCTGATCAATACAGGTTCAATGGAAAAAAAAGATAAATTACTGACCCAATTGAACTTTCAGAAAGCTCTAGAGCTCGCCTTAGTTCTGCCATTCGTCGCTTTCGTAACTCTTCAAACCAAGCTCTAAGAAAAAGAAACAAAATATTATCTAATTAGGTTAACTCACAGCATTTTAATTTAAAGCAAAAAATGACAAAAGCATATGTCTTTTAAATCTAATCCATTGAATACAAAGCCCTGTTGATCAAGTCATTGTACTGTGTTCAAAGCCTAAGCCTAAGCATCGACAATCGATAACATCAATTTACATACTTGCGTCCTGAAAAACGCTGTTTCAAGTCCTCATACCTAGCTTTACACCCCTGCAATCAGGATATCGCATCCATTAGAGTTAATGTTAAAGGCAAGACTTATTCTTTTGGAGAAACAAGTCAAATATAACCATCAATTTACATCCTAAAATAACAATTCATTCTGAAATTTAGTGGGATAGATTAAAAAAAATTATACTTGGACATTGTAGGCATTTCTTGGTGCATAATTTGATCAGCTATTCAGCTTTATAGATATAGTTTACAAGAAAACCCTAAACTCAAAATAATAATCTAGGAACTGTACTATTCCAGACTTTTAACTGATACGATTAAGCAGTATAAGTTACTAAAAATGGGTTGCTAGCTTTCCAGAAAACCCAGCGTAAAATGATTTAAGCAATCTCAAAACATTATTAGGCCAAACAGATACTGTAATTGCTACCATGGAGATGAGATTTGAAATGAAGAAACCAAGGAGAGTTGGTGTACCCTTCATTGGCCCTTTCTTATTCCTTTGTTCTTTTTTTCCATAAGTTAAATATTCATGCAGGTGTTCAGATCAGTTTGTCATGTTAGCACAAAAACACAAATCTCTAAGCACATGAGATATTCGAAAAGCCAGTTGAGACTGATAAAAAACTTGGTTGAATTTTAGGAATTCACTAATAAGACTCTCTTAGATTCAGGACATCAGCAAAATGACATAGGTAAATACTTCCAGTTTCATCACTTCAGAGGCTGAACATGGTATACGACAAGAGTTTCAAATTATATATAAATCAAAATCAGTCACAGTTTTCGGCCATAGATCGAAAGTAGTACAATTATTTCTCCATCAGCCATAAATTATCTTAACTAATTGAAACACTTTATAATATGTTGACATCTCAACTAACCCTCAACTAATGTCCATCAATATCACCAATAAAAAGATATCATTATCTCCATTTCCATGCTGGCCAATAACACCTACAATTCTTAATTCTAAACTCGTGTAATGTTCAAGTCGTGTGATTCACTATTGACGACTTTTACTATAGACAAACCTCAGCCTACTACATAAGGCACTAAAAAGCAACCCAGGAAATTGTCAACCATCAAACACCGCGAAAAATACCAAGAAATTATAATCTTGACTTTATAGAGAAGCCATTAGCTTAGGAGCCATAGATGACTGAATCAAAAGACCATAAATACACTTTATATGACAATTCTTTCCCACCAAATGAAGCAAGCAAACAAACACTTGATATCAACATCATGGCATGCATAAACAAAAACATATTAAGTCAAGGTCAGAACCTGTTCGCTACATATTAAAATACGAAATAGTAACAAATTAACAACGACTTCCCATTCAAGTCATCACCTATTATTCTTTATACAAATGGTAAATAGTACCATCAAACACAATAGCTAAAAGAATATTTTTTTAATTAGCATATATCTCTAATAATATGCCCATTTCTGCCTTTTATTGATTCTTTCTGTCTATTAAAAAGAATAACCATAATTCGTTGATAATTAGTGTTCTTATTCCTGGCAATTTTTAACCTCTGGAAATGGACTGGGAAGTGGGGTCGAGGTGGTAGAGAAAGAAAATAAAGAGACAAAGCATGGGTAAAATATTAAAATCAGAAGAATAAGCAAATCATCAAAACGAAATTACATTTAAACAAAACATTAATTCGCTAAAAAAAAAAAAAGATTATTATTGTTGCTATTATTTTGATTAAAATTAATATTAATATTAACCTCGGGAGTGAAAGTGTACGGACAAACGGCTCGGGCTCGGAGCTCGGCAGCAACGAGGTTCCAGTCTCGGGTTCCGTGCCGGAGAACAGCCCCACCTAACAATAATTCTTCCCACGTACCCCACATCTCAATCACCTCCGCCCCCATTTTATACCACGTGTACGGATCTAATTTATCAATCCTTCTCCTCCACGACGAACGACGGCGACCACCAACAAACAAATTCAAAAAAGCCAAAAAAAAAAAACAGCACCCCCCTCTTCCCTATCAAGAACAATTAAAAAAAATCAGAAACCCGGTTTAGGATCTTTGTGTTGGATAAAAGAGAGATGGTATCGAGGATAAAAATTCGGTTTTGGAGGCAGGGACAGTTAGTTCGGGGTTGTTAAGGTGGTTTTTTAAGGATATTTATTGCGAGCTTCAGCGTTCGTGTTTTTTTTTTTTTTGGGGAGATAGAGTGAGCGAGTTTTCTTTTTATCTTTCTTTAGGTAAAAAGAAAAAAGAAATGAAATTGAAATGGCAGTAAAAAGGAAAAAATATTTAAAAAGTTAGCGTAAGACAAGGGGCTGACGGATTCCAGGTTTAAGTTTTGAAGAAAAAAGGAAAAAAAAAAAACATGAAAAAGAAAAGAAAAACAATGTGTTATTATTTGCTAAAAAAAAGAAGAAGAAGAAAGACAGAGAAAAGAAGACATGAATGGGATTGACATAGGATGGATTGCCTTTTTTATTTTCGTTGGTTTTTGCTGTATTTATATAAAACAAATTTATTTATTACATACATGTCCTGAACCTTATATTACAAAACATATCATTTTTATTTTTAAATAAATAGAATAAAAATATTATTATTATTCTTTTAACATAACTCTTGTCTTGTGATAAATTTATTTGTCTTATGGACAAAATCTTTAAAACGAGAAATATAAAAATAAGAAAATGTAAATATGATTATTATTATTTATTGGTTGTAATGATGACTTAATTTTTAATTAAATTTAATTATTCTGATAATAAATAAAATTTATATTTATAAAATAAATTTTAATTAGAGAGAAGAGATAATAATAATAATATTTATAAAATAAATTTTAGAAATAAGATAAAATTAGATTTATTAATAAAATATAAATGAAAACCTCAAATATTAAATAACTTTAATGTCCAAATATAATAAACGAAGTTTAAATTATTTTTTACTTTATAAATAAAAATTTTTATTGAAATTGAAATAACTTTGTTTTATTTCCATTGTCAATAAATATAAATAAAATCGTTTGTCATCCTATAATCGAATGGGATGATTCTTTTCCCACTCTCGTCTATCGAAACTTCTTCTATTCAAGATTATATATAAAAAAACTACAAAAAAAAAAAAAAAAAAACCATATAATTTGAAACCGTTTTGTTTCATTTTCACAACCTTAAATCATTTTGTTGGTTCTTAACCGAGGATCAAGGGACTATTCTTCAATGTTCGTATTATCAATGACAATATGTCGAAAGAATAATATGGTAATTTTATAAGCTTTTTTGAATCATTTTAAGAACTTCAAACGTAAATTTCAATATTATAATCCTATAAAAAAATTAAAGTAGAATTGATTTAAAAATATCTATAATTTTAAGTAATAATTATTTTAATTATCCTAATAATATAAATATAAAACCTTTTTTTTTTTTTCCAATTTTCATGGCTTCAAATGGGTCATATATTGCACATCGTTTTTCAAAAGTTTTAATCAAGGAAGAAAAAGTGTAAATGGGTCTCGCGTTTTATATTAAAAATTAATAGTTTAGATAGAAATTATATATTCTCTTTCTTTTTTAATATATTTTTCTTCTCTTACTTAAAACAAATATTTTAATATAAATTAAAATTTTTAATACAAAATTAAAAATGAAAAATCCATTTCAACGTGGCCCATGGAAGAGTCATTATCTGTGCCTGTGCTTTCCTATCTCTTCACTTAATAATTCCATTGCATGTATCTAATACCAAAACAATGTATAACTCTGATGGGAAGCTTCAAAAGTATACGTATTTCATGGATCATTACAAATATAATACACTATATATACTGAACCATAGTTATATTCATTTAAACGGAAAATTATACATAATCTGGAATCAAAGAATCATGGTAAGGAATTACTTACATAGAACCAGAAGGCCAAGCTCGACAAGCTTTCCACCTTCTGAAAATGCCGGTGCTGGAAAGTTAAAATGTAAGGCGCTTCTCTTACCTTTGCTCACAAGAGTCTCAGCCTGTGGCATTTCCAAGACAGCTGAATATCATAGATGACAGCAAAATGAATGAAGAAGCAAGACAAAATTGTGAACACACAGAGAGATGTGAAATTGCTGTATTAAATAGTATACTGTAAAAGTATTGGCCAAGCAGCTCTTGAGAGCTGTAGCAGATAGTAGTATTGGCTTGCAGCATTGCCTATGATTCTTGAAGAACTAAGTTCAATTCTGAAGCACATTTTGACAGCAAACCACCCCTCCTGCATCAAAAGTGGCAGGAAATAACTTTGAGATTATTGATAGAAGATGACGAACCCATAGGATTCATATCCATGGAAGACTTGATACACAATCGGAATCATTGAAACTTTATACTATCGGAGAATCCCCCAACTTGTGCAGGACTTAAAATTCACTAGCATTCAAGTTCATTTGCAGGATTTACTTAATTCTAGGAGCACCTTTCTTTATTTCGGTACCATATTAGCCTATAACTTAAAAGACAGCAAACTTACCTTACAAGACCTGGGAGAATTTTCTGGACCTTCTGAAGATGTACAAAGCATTGTTTGCAGCATTCACGCCTGTATGCAAAGAGTTAAAGAAGAGAATTACATAGTCAGTAATTCACATTAACTGAAGGTACCAAGAAATTATCGATATGGACAAATGATACCTTTGCTCTCGGTGAAGATCAACACCTACAGCAGGAGGCGCTGAAACAGTTGACCGTATCATTGGGCCAAATAATGCTACAAGCTTCAGAAGCATCTCCAGTGAGATGTTTGCATGCCTGTAAATGTGCACCGAAAGGAACAAGTCAGTTTTAATCTAATGCACCATTGGAAAAAGAAGAAATTCCTTCATTTTTTGTAACCCATGGTCAAATAAGTGATATTTATAAGTTAATTGTCTTCCCCACTGGTCCAGAAAACATATGTGAGAACAACACAAAGATGGTACAAAGTCCCTGGAACATTAGAACCCCTAGCATTATAAGTGCACAAACTTACAAAAGTACCTTTCCATCTTGCTGTCCAGTAAACCAACAAGCACAGGAAGCAAGCACAAAAATAAATCTAAGTTGAGAGTCTCCATTTTCTCCATCAGGACACTGATTATATCAGCTTGCACCTGCACAAGGATCATTTAACTCTTAGGGAAACCAATACGTGCAGAATAAGTCACAAGAAAACAGTTCTAACCATCAGAAACAGAATAAGCAAACAACTTGTATACTTTCACTGAATACTTACAGAATGATCTGGAAGTTTCCTCATAGCACCTATAGCGCCTTTAATGTCATTTCTTTCCCAAAAATGTCGAACCACCTGCAAGTAAAATTACAACTACTACCATACCATTTCTAGATAAATAATGAAACAAAAATTATCAGCCTTTATTAAATAATAAACATGAGTGACCAACAAAAATCACCTGTAATTTTGTCAAGCGAGGTCGAAGAGTACTTATGACTATGTCATGAGTTTGCATCAAATTTTCAATAACTTCCCCATCAGATGCAGGGGTTGTATCTCTCCCTGGAATTTGAGGTTCTTGATTCTGTTGAATAGCACACATGAGGTGAAATTGTATAGACATGAAGTATCTAAAAGTCTCAAAAGGCATAAGTCCAAAACTTTAAGAAACAGTTTTCAAGAGATTATAATGTTATTTAATTGGAAAATCTTATTAAGCTTCTATTACAAAACTTCAAAAATACAGAAGTTTTATGAAGATGAATATTTTCAGAAATGGAACACAATTTCTACTAATAAAATTGTTTTCTAGAACTAAGCTGGTTATGAAAAGAGTAGGCATTCAGATAGTCAAAATTATCCTGTGCCTGAATTGAACAGGTTGTAGGGGATATCATCCAAGCAGTTTACTAAAAACACATGATGATTTGATGATTCATAAGAAACAAGTCCTACAACTGAAAATTTTCATCAGTTTATACATACAGTCCATATTGACTTGATGAGAAGCAGAATTTACTTTTTAAGCTGTACCTTTTAACTAAAAGCTGAAAAGGCAAAGAATGTCTACATGTTTTTACTAACGAACAAAGTAATGCAAAAACTTTACTTTCAAACCAAGTAAAGGTGGAAATACTCACAGATGCCAAGAGTATATATATTAAATTTCAAGGAATCCAGAATCTTACCAGATTGGTGGGTCTTTCATCCACTTCAACCATCATGTGAGAGCTTATAATTGTTGCTCGTTCCTCATTGTTCCTGTATCTCACATGGGAAGAAGTATTAGCTGCCTTCTCTTCATTGTTCTTACATCTCATGTACGGAGTTGTGTTTGCTGGTTGATCTTCATTGTTCCTAAATCTCACACGACAGATGGCCCCAGTTGGTTGATCTTCACTTTTCTTAAATCTCACAGAAGGGGTAGTATTATTTGCTTGGTTTTCACTTTTCTTGAATCTTGCAGAAGTAGTAGTACTAGCCACTTGATTTACACTGTTCTTATATCTCTCAGGAGTAGCACTAGCCACCTCATCTTCACTGTTCTTAAGTCTTCCAGGAGGGATAGTATTAGTCTTTTGACCTTCACAGCTCACAAATCTCTCAGAAGAGGTAGCATTTGTCGTTCGATCTTCACTGTTCATAAAACTCCCTAGGGGGGTAGTATTAGTTGTTTGATCTCTACTGTTCCCAAATCTCACTGGAGGGGTAGCATTAGTTGTTAGATCTTCACTATCATTAAATCTCGCTGGAGAGGAAGTACTAGTGGATTGACCTTCACTGTTCTTAAAACTCACAGGCGAGGTAGTATTAGTTGCTTGACCTTCATTGTTTTGAAATCTCACATGAGTGATAGTGTTAGTTGTTTGATCTGTACCGCTATCAATTCTCATTAGAGGGGTAACCTTAGTAGCTTGATCTTCATTGTTACCAAGTGTCATGCTAGGTGTGATGATTGTTGCTTGTTCTTCATTCCTGCTAACAGTCCTCTGGGGATTGGTATTGGCCGCTTGATAATCTTTGGCATTAAATCCCTCTCTTCTTTCAAACCTCTCCACTAGAGAGCGTGTCCTTCCCCGTACAACAGCAACTGCCAATACCAAATTTTTTTAAGGAATTAGTTATCAATCAATTATATATTCCTGAAAACTGCACAATACAAGGCAATGGCAAACCTCCATTGACATATTTAACAGAGTGAGTTTCTTTGCTGTGATTATGAGATTCATCACCTGAATGAAACAAGAACATTATTTAATACTTATAGCATAGATTTCTTATAACAAACAAAATATTCAAGATTAAGAAAATTGTAAACTGGAAAAAAAAAATAACATTGTTTTATTTCATACTAACGAGTGGGGAGAAAGAACAGAGGAAATTTTAGAGCGACAACTAAATACGTGTAATGCACGATACATTCCAAGCCATGACTTTTACAAGAAAAAGGTTCAGTATCAAAGACATGATTTATAGCCTTACGGAAGAAGCTAGACCCAGATGGGTAACCCATGTGCTCATGTTATACATATTCTAGCAAAAATTATTGAGTGTAAAGTAAATATCAACATGGACACTGACAAACTATAATATTTACTAGAAAAGAAAAACTTTAAATCAGGAGGCATGCTTTCGCATGGAGCATAATAAACTTTGAATATATGTGACTGAAAAGCAGGTATGAAATGATTCCAGAGAATAAAAATGTATGTGGAAATGAATGCATCTGAGAAATGTAAAAGTAGAACTATAGGGAACAAAATGGTTTGCCATTGTGCTCTGCTTCCACAATTTATTGCACTTAAGAAAGGACTGGGGATCAAATTGAAATTGCAGGAAACATTTGTAGGTGTTTTAACTAAATGCTGCAGGGGGCAATGGAGCAAGGCTTTGATGATTAAATGGAATACAGAAGCCAACAATTGTTGCTAAAAAATAAACCGGGAAAGAAGGTGATTAATGGAATAATTACGAATAAACAACAATAATTCTTTTCTAGCTAGACATCGTTGCAATATATGAACCAATAACTTACAGTTTTCTTGATTCAAAGGTCCTTGCGGAGACACAACTTTTTGAATCTTCTCTGTAGAACTCTTGATATCAGAGTCCTTTTCAAAGGATTTTATAGCTCCATCTGATGATACAAGCCGAGTTTGGAAGTTTGGATCCTTTGCACTGTCCATATCACCATTCATGCTACTGAAACTCCCAGATTCAACAGGTGTATACAGCTTTTCAGCTTCAACCTTGGTAACTGATGGCCTCCGTACATGAGCCGGTCGGAGAAGCATACCAGGTTTTGTCTTACAAAAGGTAATAGATTCTCTGCCAGAATTAGAAGTCTCTTTGCCGGCAGGACTATCACAAGGTACAATACTAGGAAAAACAGAAGATTTAATAAGTGCTTGCGCATTAGATTTTGCCAGTGCATCTATTGCAGTATTCTCCTTCTCTGTTTTCAGATCAGTAATTTCCTTGGAATCCACAGGGAATACAATTTTTGGAGAGTCCAAAGACCCAACTTTCTGAGAAGCCATAGGTTTTCCACCAGTAGCTTTTACATGGAAAATGAAAAAGCACATTAGGAGAAATCATGTAAAACATTGTAGGAGAAGAATGTCTGAATGCTCATGTGATCAATGGCTGTTTACATGTAAAACTAGGACTTGAACTTAACTGTTTGTCTACCATAAATTTAACATAGTCCGTGACCCTGGTTGGCCATTCCGATCCATCCGCATAGAACATAAACCAGGACATCTTAGAGATTGGTGAGCAACCAAGTCAATAAATTAAATTCAAAGCAAACATAAGATGAATAAGAAAAATTTTGCATAGCTCATTTGACAAGTTTTCTTGTGGTGGTACAAGAGATTTTATGATCTGACTTCACTCAAGATAAAGTTCTGAAGAGATGGCTCTGCTAAAGAGATAGCTCACTTGAATTTGAATTTGGTGTAAGAGATAGCATATTTGAATTTAAGGACAGATGGTTGCACTGTTAAAGAGAGAAATAGCAAGCGACTCATTGGTCATAAACAAATTTAATGGTCATTTATTTTCCTTGAATTAGTATTTTATGGAAAGAAAGGACTAAATAAATATCTAAGCAAAATCATCTTCTAAAGTCACAATTTGATAAAATAAGAATCTAGATGGAACTTTTCCTTTGACATGTACCATGTGAAATATTGATGCATTTGTATTCTCAATATATATATATATATATATATATATATATATATAGAGGGAGCTATGTTAGTGAGAGAGAGTGGATCTTCTGCAGGTGTGATATGTCGTTCATAAATATATTTGTATGTTTATTTATTTTCTTTGAATAGAATTTTAGGAGAGGACCAGACCAAAATCTAAGAAAGGTTGCTTCCACAAGTCATAATGCAATAAAATAAGAACCCAACAGCAAGTTTCCCTTCGACATGGGCCATATGGAGAGTTGATGAATTGACAATTTAGGGAAAGAAATTACATTATTCAAGGAGATGAATATCAAGGAAAAACTTACTGTCCACATATATTGTCTTTATTTCCTTTGTATCATAATCAGGAGACCTGCAGCATGAACTGGAAATGGATCTATAGCCACTCCCTACTTTCCCCAAAGAATGAGTTCCCAAGGGAATAATTTTCTTCTCTGTGCAGTCATTTTGCTCAGGTATACCAGCTCCATATGGCTCAATATGCTGAAACCATAAAAATAAATAAATAATGACTGATGCTATAGCAAGTTTTTACTTGACAATAAGGAAAATGTAACAATGGTGTTATAACTCAAAGAAAGGAAACAAGTAAATACCGAAACATCTGCTACCCAAACTCCAACAGAATTTTCATAGAAGGAACATCCCAGAAGCTTTCCATCATTAATGCAGAGATCACCAAGTGTTGACCATCCCATATCAACAGCATCATGACATATAACTGGTTCCCATGAATAGACCTAAAATTTATGAGCAGCAAATCAGATTTTTATGCTGTAGTAAAAGTAAAATATTCTGATATTAATGATTGAAAAATTCCGAACCTTCAAACTATCATCCAAACCACAAAACATGGTCCTCCCATCTGGATGAAAGGTAAGTGAACAAACTCCAGTAGTCTGTAAACACATGTAGTACCAAAGTGTTATCCAATTTTCCTTGTTGTAGATATACATTACATTGTAGATATACATGGATTCAAAATGTATAGGATAGATTAAGAATATAAGATAATGATAAGATTAGGATAACGGTTATCATAGATTAGCTCCCAAGGACTGTATATATATATGAGTTTTTTTGTCAATGAAAGCAAGCTTTTCTGTTCTGCTGAACTACATGGTATCAGAGCCGAGTTCAAGTTATATTCCTTGAGTTCAGTTAGTATTTCTCTTTGGAAAAGGGTTCAAAGCTTTGTAGGTCACGGTTACAGTGACCGGTTTGTCTCACAGCCATCTCAGAAGGAGGCGGCAGTTAATTTCCGGCTGGACTGGGCATCTCCGGCGACTGGGTGGACTGCGCGTGAGGTACACGCGCCACTTTTTCCGGCGAACTGTTTCAGACGCGCCGGCGCGTGAGACGTCGGCTGGTGATCGGCTTTACTTCGCTGATCTCGTCTCTTCATTTCCGGCCTGTCTGTGTTGGTATTCTGGGCATCCGAGCTCGGCTGGGATTCATCTTCTCCTGCTTTACTTCTTTGATTTCGTCTGTGTCTGTGTTGGTATTCTGGGCATCCAAGCTCGGCTGGGATTCATCTTCTCCACCAGGTTTTGTTTTTCCGTATTTTATTGGGTGTTGGTATTGGATTTTTGTTTGGAAGTAGTGTTTGCATTCGTCCCTATTTGTTGGTATTAAAATGGGTGATAGCAAATCTTTTGTGAATGAAGTTGTTCCTGCCATGTCTAAGATAACTGAACACAAATTGAATGACACTAATTATTTGGAGTGGTGCAAAACTATTAGGATTTATCTACGAAGTGTTGATAAAGATGATCACTTAACACAAGACCCACTGATTGATGAAACTAGACAAGTTTGGCTAAGGGATGATGCACGTTTATTCTTGCAAATTAGGAATTCCATTGACAGTGAGGTGATTGGCTTAATTAATCACTGTGAATTTGTTAAAGAATTAATGGATTATTTGGAGTTTCTGTATTCTGGTAAGGGAAATGTTTCTCGTGTTTATGAGGTGTGTAAGTCCTTCTATCGCGCCAAGAAAGAATCTAAATCACTCACAGCTTATTTTATGGACTTCAAGAAGACATATGAGGAGCTGAATGTACTTCTACCGTTCAGCGCTGACATTAAAGTACAACAAGCTCAAAGGGAACAGATGGCAATAATGAGTTTTTTGGCTGGCCTTCCTTCTGAATTCGAGACCGCCAAATCTCAGATTCTTTCTAGTGCAGAAATTACTTCTCTCCAAGAAGTATTTAGTAGGGTGTTGCGAACTGAGACTGCTCCCTCTAATCAGCAGTCTACTATTCTTATTGCCAAGGGAAGAGGAAATGATGTTGGGAAGAAGGGAACACACAAAGATAGTCGAACTAATAATGATTCCAACCAAATTGTCTGCTTTTACTGCAAAGAGTCTGGTCATACGAAACGATATTGTAAGAAACTACAGAATCGCAATCAAAGGATTCAAATGGCTAAAGTTGTCACTGCTACTCCTAATTCATCGTCTGAGAAAACTGTTATCGTCTCAACTGATGAATATGCTAAGTTCTCTCAATATCAAGAATCTTTGAAAGAGTCTAATCCAGTCACCGCTCTTGCAGAATCAAGGTAAAACATGTCTTATCTCCTCTTCAAACAAATGGGTCATTGATTCGGGTGCCACAGATCACATGACAGGTAATCCTAATACCCTCACTAATTTTCAGTCACATAAGGCACATTCTCCTGTAACCTTAGCTGATGGGTCAACCTATAACATTATGGGGTCTGGAACTGCTCAACCCACTTCCTCTATTACTTTGTCATCTGTCTTAAGTCTACCCAATCTTGCATTCAATTTGATTTCTGTCAGTAAGCTTACTAAAACCCTTAATTGTTGTGTCTTATTTTTTCTTGATCGTTGTTTGTTTCAGGATCTTATGACGAAGCAGATTATTGGTAAAGGACATGTATCTAATGGTCTCTACATACTTGATGCATGGGTGCCTCGGTCAGTTGCGTGTTCTAGTGTCACTTCTCCCTTTGAAGCACATTGTCGATTGGGACATCCTTCTCTGCCTTTTCTGAAGAAACTTTGCCCCCAGTTTCATGATGTCTCTTCATTGGAGTGTGATTCATGTCACTTTGCAAAACACCATCGAAGTTCATTATGTCCTAGAATTAATAAACGAGCTACATTTGCTTTTGAATTGATTCATTCAGATGTTTGGGGACCATGTCCTGTTGTTTCTAAAACTGGATTCAGATATTTCATTACTTTTGTAGATGATTTTTCTCGCATGACTTGGATTTATTTTATGAAGAATCGTACTGAAGTGTTTTATCATTTCTCTGCTTTTTGTGCTGAAATTCGAACCCAATTTAATGTTTCTGTGCACACATTGAGAAGCGATAATGCCAAAGAATATATGTCAGACATCTTTCAGGCCTACATGACTCAACATGGTATCCTTCACCAATCTTCCTGTGTTGATACCCCATCTCAAAATGGAGTTGCTGAGAGGAAGAATAGACATTTACTTGAGACGGCTCGGGCTTTGTTATTCCAGATGAACGTCCCTAAGTCGTTCTGGGCTGACGCTGTTTCCACGGCTTGTTTTCTGATTAATCGCATGCCATCTACGGTCTTGGGTGGTGATATTCCTTATAATATCCTCTTTCCGCACAAGTCATTGTTTCCCGTGGAGCCCCGCATATTTGGTAGCACCTGTTATGTCTGTGATGTACGACCCTCTGTTACCAAGTTGGATCCAAAGGCCTTGAAATGTATATTTTTGGGATATTCTCGTCTTCAGAAAGGTTATCGGTGTTATTCTCCAGATTTCAGCAAATACTTGGTGTCAACAGATGTGGTTTTTGTGGAAACAATGTCATTCTTCTCTTCGTTATCAACTCCTCCTCATCAGGGGGAGGAAGATGAATGGCTTATCTATATTCGTCAACCAGTTCATGATGCTTCTCCATGTTCTTCTACTGAGCAACCGGATAATGGGGTTTTGCCTGTTGAGCAGTCTGCTGATGTTCCTCCAGTTTCTACTAAACCACCAATCGTTCAAGTCTATTCCAGGAGAAAAGAGACCGATGATACATGTCCTGCACCACATCCTTCATCATCTGATCCGCCACCAAATACTCTTGACTTACCTATCAGCTTACGCAAAGGTAAACGTCAGTGCACTCTTCCTAAATATCCTATTGCTAATTTTATTTCGTATGATCACTTATCTCCTCTGTCTAGTTCCTTGGTTGCCTCTTTAGACTCTATTTCCATCCCTAAGACAGTTAAAGAGGCCCTATCTCATCCTGGTTGGTATGCTGCAATGCTTGAGGAGATAAATGCTTTGGATGAAAATCACACTTGGAATTTGGTGACTTTGCCTAAAGGGAAGAAGACTGTGGGGTGCAAATGGGTCTTTGCAGTCAAAGTTAATCCAGATGGTTCTGTGGCTCGCCTTAAAGCTCGACTTGTTGCTAAAGGATTTGCTCAGACTTATGGGGTGGATTATTTTGATACTTTCTCTCCTGTAGCCAAACTTACTTCTGTTCGTCTATTTATTTCACTAGCTGCTTCTCAGAATTGGCCTTTACACCAGCTGGATATCAAGAATGCATTTCTTCATGGTGATCTCCAGGAGGAAGTTTATATGGAGCAACCACCCGGGTTTGTTGCTCAGGGGGAGTATGGGAAGGTCTGTCAATTGAAGAAATCTTTGTATGGCTTGAAGCAAAGTCCCCGTGCCTGATTTGGCAAGTTTAGTGAGGTAGTTCAAGAGTTTGGGTTAACGAAGAGCAAGTGCGATCATTCAGTATTCTACAGGCAATCAGTAGCTGGCATCATCCTTCTTGTTGTATATGTGGATGATATTGTTATTACAGGAGATGATGGTGTGGGAATTTCTTCTCTCAAGAAATTCTTACATACTAAGTTTCATACAAAAGACTTAGGCCAACTGAAATACTTTTTGAGAATAGAAGTAACAAGGAGTAAGAAGGGGATTTTTCTGTCTCAGCGAAAATATGTCATTGACTTACTTACAGAAACTGGAAAGATGGAAGCTAAGCCATGCAATACTCAAATGGTCCCTAATGTGCAGCTTATGAAAGATGATGGTGATCCTCTTGATGATCCAGAGAGATACAGACGATTAGTTGGGAAGTTAAACTATCTCACTGTAACTCGTCCCGATATTGCATATGCGGTTAGTGTTGTTAGCCAATTTATGGATACTCCTACAGTCAATCATTGGGCAGCTTTGGAACAGATCTTGTGTTATTTGAAAGGAGCTCCTGGACTTGGCATATTATATAGCAATCACGGGCACACTCGTATTGAATGCTTTGCAGATGCAGATTGGGCTGGATCCAAAAGTGATAGAAGGTCTACTACAGGTTATTGTGTGTTTGTTGGAGGAAATCTAGTGTCGTGGAAAAGTAAGAAGCAAAATGTTGTATCCAGATCTAGTGCAGAAGCTGAGTATAGGGCCATGGCACAGTCCACATGTGAAATCTTGTGGATACATCATCTGTTAGCCGAAGTTGGTTTGAAGCCTTCGTCACCAGCCAAACTCTGGTGTGATAATCAAGCTGCACTCCATATTGCCTCAAATCCAGTATATCATGAACGGACCAAACATATTGAGATTGATTGTCATTTTATCCGTGAGAAGATTCAAGAGAATTTGATTTCTACTGGATATGTAAAAACAGGAGAGCAACTAGGAGATATATTCACTAAGGCATTAAACGGGACACGGGTTAAATATCTCTGTAACAAGCTGGGCATGATTAACATCTATGCTCCAGCTTGAGGGGGAGTGTTGTAGATATACATTACATTGTAGATATACATGGATTCAAAATGTATAGGATAGATTAAGAATATAAGATAATGATAAGATTAGGATAACGGTTATCATAGATTAGCTCCCAAGGACTGTATATATATATGAGTTTTTTTGTCAATGAAAGCAAGCTTTTCTGTTCTGCTGAACTACATTCCTAAACAAAAAAAATTTCAGAGGAAAAAACTACAAAGTTGAAGAATTCAGAAAAATGAAACTACTAGATAGATATGAACCCCAAACTCAAAAGAGATTGATGGAGTACAAACTATACAAATGTCTAACTTGTTAACATCATAAGGAAGTAACTAGGTGAAAATTTTATACCAATAAATCAGTGAATTTCCACAGCCACTTCTATCTCTGCAGCTATAGTGCAAGAGATGCAAATTCTACACCTAGGCAACAAAAGATATAAATTGATTCTTTGTCATTTGGGAAACAAAGGAAGCTTTAAAGATAGAATACTAAGAGGCTGATCAGGAAGATTGCTGAACCTATCCATGTAAAATAGGGCGTAAAGTAGGCTCAAGTGTAGTGTACTGTGAATAAAGCAAACCACCAGATACAAACTTGTTCAGCAGTTGAAGGGAACCAACGAGAAGTTGATAAGCCACATATAAAGAATAAGATGGTCTACGAAAACTCTCAGAAGCATGCAGGATACGGAAGAAATTCAACTAATGATTATGAAATTTTCTTTCTGTTAGAATAAAGACTGTTCCCATCAGCCTAAAAGCAGCTAGCTCAGTAGAAAATATGTAACAATGCATGTCAAGTAAAATGCACTCAATACATTTTTAAAACTTTGACAAATAAATAAATATGGCGACTCTGAAATTTAAAGAAAGCATAAAAATTTTGCTTTTCTTATCTTGAAAATTCAAATAATATTTTCAGTGTTTCAGAATTATAGACGAATTTGGCAATCACAGCCATTTTATAATTGAAGAAATTAATACGAAGGAATGCATGAAGATAAATGCATTAAACTTCAATAAATGGGCAGAAGAATTTATAAAAAAGATGATGATATTACCAATTGCATTTCACACTACAGTTTTTTGATAATTCAAACAATTTTTTTTCACTTTGTGTTCTGGGCAAAAAACCCAGAGAGGGAAGAGACAGAGAATGATAGAAGGCTCCTTGGAAGCCTAAACAATAAATAAATTTCTAATATATCACATTTTGACTTAGTTTATTATCAGAAAAACATAAATTTAGATACCTCAGGTCTGGAAGATCCAATCAGCTCAAAGGTTTCCAAATCCCAGAATTTCACAGTTCTGTCTGCTGAACCTGAAAATTTATGAGCATATTACACACTATTTAAATAGAATGAACCGATTAAACACGCCATTCAAGTGGCATAAGCGCAAGGAATCTGAAACATGACCATCAACAGAATGTACAAGTAACTTGTGAACTCAGAGGGAATAAAACTATGAGGCTGTACTTACCCCAAAAAAAAAAAAAAAAAAAAAAAAAACCTATGAGGCTGTGAACTCACCATGCACTTAGAGAAAAAAGAAAAGATGTTGCACCAAAATGTGAATTAGAAAGGGCCAAAACAGCTTTTATTCATACAAATTTCTTTTTGTAGTTATCAACAATCAACAAACTTATTAGAAATGAAGCCAAAATCAAGTTTCCAAGCCAAACCAAAGGTTACCATGCTGCTCCAACACAATAAATCCTAAAGTTGATCAATTTTAGTATGCCAACAGTGAAAAGTTCCTCAAGTCTAGGATTGAAGACACTACTTTGAGACTACACAGAGCCTCCAAGGAACTGTGGGTACATCAAAGCAAGGAGAACTCATTAAAATTACATGGAAATGACATACTCACCAGTGGCCAGGAGAAACTCAAGGGGATGGAATTCTATGGATCTAATTTGCGCTTCATGAAACTTAAAGTCATGCAAGAGTTTTCCCGCCGTAAGATCCCACACCTGTTCAACAAGGATAATTGGATCAAACAAATAAAAAGAAAGCTTACTGCAAGCAACACTGCCGCCATGGAGGCATTATTCTTACCTTTACCACATTGTCAAATCCACCAGACACAATCCAGCGACCATCAGGAGTGAATCTGATAGTACTAATGCCTCGAGTATGACCTTTGTATGTGTGAATGCATCCTTTCTTCCTGATATCCCAAATCCTTAAATTTGTGTCCGTGGACCCAGAAGCAAAGAATTCCCCAAATGGATGAAATTGAATAGCATTGCAACTGGATCTATGCCCGGCAATAGTGCGCACCACTACACTTCAAGAAGAATATAAATGGATTAGAAGTTTAATAACAAATTAGTCCAAAACTAACTGATATGATAAAATGTGGATAGCCAGAGGGTCTCAACCCGTAGAAGGTGAAGGCCACGAATAAAACATGAACTTCTAGATTTTAATATCAACCAAAATCATTAAAATGTTATACTGAACCTTACAATGTGTAAATTAAATGCAATGTTTAAAAATTAATGTTCATGTTCCACTCCTCAGGCGCTATTCACCGGCCCATTGACACCAATAAAGACTCCAACTTGGACCACAGAAGATTAATCGATTCAACTTACTCTTTGCTTCTTCCAAATCCCACAGCTTTATCACACCAGCAGAAGCACCAGCAAGCACCAACACTTCAGCTGAATCAAAAGCTAACGAATCAACTGGACTTGTATGACCGCACAGGCTCTAAACATCAACCAAAAAAAGAGATAACCTCAATCTCCCATATTAATAATGCCACAATGAGAGTTCTCGGAAATTGAATAAAAAGATAAATAATCTCAAATGATTTATGAAACTTGAGCAAATAATTAAGGCAATAATGCAGCTCCTATATTTGATTAGTCTTTGAACAATGATAAATCTTACCGAACAGAAACAAAATGACAAATTCACCGTTTTCCATTCAGTGATTAATTAACCACACTAACACTTATTTTTAACACAATAAAGCACCTTAGAACAAACGTTACAACAAAAACACTTCCCAAATGCTGAAAAATCAAAATTGGCACTGTCTTTATTATGAACGTGGAGTGATGTGTGTGTGTGTGTGTGTGTATGTAAAGAAATGAAACCGACCATTAAAGAAGAGGGTTTTCCAATCGCCCAAAGATTGACGTTGTGATCATCCCCACCAGTTATGAGAAGCCGACATGATTTCTTCCCAATACTTAGACAATTCACGTTCGCTGAATGTGCCACAAATTCCTCTATATTCAAGTAAGTCAAGAAAATGGAAACAAGCATGAAACAATATCATTCTGCTCTTTGCAAAATCGTTTAACTAAAGCACTGGAAGATTTCAAATTTTGCTCTCAAATGCTCTCCAACTTTGAGAAAACTGTACACTGGATATCTATCACTAAAATAAATAATACTTCAACTTCCCTTTAATTTTCTCCATTTTCTCAGCTGCCAAACAGATCCTCAGCTAATTTTTAACAAACAAAGAAGAAATCAATTAAACAAAATGTAAAGCAAATGCAGCTAGAATTAAACGCCATCACTAAATTCAACACTAAATCAAAGAAAGCAAACAACAAAATTCCAGCTGAACTTTCAAACAGACAAAAGGATACGCAGCTTATATCCTCGCTTGGCCATTTCTTTCTGAAATCCTTCAAAAAAAAAAAATACAAAAGGATATCACAATTTGACAGTGATGTTCGAGCAAGTAAACAGAACAGAGAGTTTAATTCACTTTGAAGCCAACAAACAAGCAGGAGCTTTATCGAGATTGGAACAGAAAAAACATTTTTACAAAACAAACTGTAAGAAGTCCAGCTCCAAAGCTCAGAATAAGATTCGGTTCCGATGATTGAGACTCAACTCTTTAAAACAAATACCAAACAAAAATGAAAGTGCCGTAAAAGAAGAAGCTTTTTTCTTTGTTTCTGTTTTCGTCTTTGGGACCGAGTCATGAGAAAGGACCTGAGAAAGAAAAACCACAGTGGAAATTTCAGATTTCAGACCACGAGAAGAATTGACAGTGCCAGTTTTTTATTGGACTGAAATACCCATCTCATATATCGTATTATACATATAACGTTTAAGTTCGACCTTGGAGTAGACGGTAAAATCACAACCATCAGATTTATTCAAAAAGATTTGAATTATTGTCTTAAAATTGGTGGAGAAGATAATTACAAAAATATAATAATAATAATAATAATAATAAATAATAATTGTTTGAACATGGGGAACCTATGGATCATAATTAATACCCCAGAACTGTAATACTGACAGGTGAGGTGAGGAGAAAGACAGAGACAATGAGATCTCTTCAAAAAAACAAAACAAAACAACTTTATTTCATGGTAATTGAAAGGTCTGAATTTGAATTTATGGAACATGAACTTGTAATTGGTCAGAAATCCTGAGTTTGTTTTAGTTGTTGGTTTTGTTTTATAAATGGCATGTTTTGATGTTTAAAGAAAGAGAAGATTATTACTAGAGCAATTAATGCAAATCTTGAGCCCACAATTTAGGAACATGTTCTGCAGTAATTTGTTATGACCAAACTATGGGATCTAATCGTCATCAAGGGTACTTTAAGTGGAAAAATGGTAGTTTTTAGATGAATTATTGTAAACTATAAATCTTAAATTCGAATGTCATTAAAGTGATTGATAGTTGGATGATCGATTATCAATTCGGGATTTTTTTTTTAATTTAATCATCAAGTTTTTCTTGTCAAGAAAAAAAAAAAGTTTTAATCGTGAAAACTAACGTTAACAGAATGGAGGGGTGAATAAATGGACTTTTCAAACTTATCTAAAAAAATTATATTTTTATCACAATTAGGGTTGGGACAAAGTAATTTAGCCATTTAATTACCATGTTTTATGCAGTCAAATCTAGTCAACTAAACTTCTTGTGATCATCTAATTTCATGATATTTGTTATTTCAATATAAAACCTAAAAATCAACCAATTTCTTACATCCAAATTAATACTGTTCATGGATGTCCATATCAAAATAAATGCCACGTGGGATTAATTTCAGTTACCCTTTTCGAATATTTCAGAATACTAAATAAGACTAGATTTAAATTGAATCGAACACAAATAAATTTATATTCATATTTGGTTTATTCATTTTAAGTTCAATTCGTATTCGTTGAATATTTTTATAGCAAAGTTCAGGTTTAGATTCGAGATCAAGAGTTGGGTTCGTATTCAATTCATATTCATATTTTTTATTTACATTCAGTTTGTATGATTCGTATTTATATTGTATTAAAAGTTTATAATTAAAAAATTAATTTAAATTCAGGTTTGTATTTGTGTTCAATTAATATAATTCATATTCGAATTCTCATTTATAAATTTTCAAAATTCAGATTCATATTTGTATTCAAATTCAAATAATTCGTTTCAGATTCGTTCAAATCAAATTCAAAAACAAACTCAAACATTAAATTCAACACTAGAACTAGACTTTCATTATAGAAAAATTTCAATTTAAAACTATGCCCAATCATAAACAATATTCGTTTTTCAGCTGCCTTTTAATGATTATTCAGCTGACAAGCTTTCGTTTTCTTGCGACGAACAAAACCTGACATGTCATGGATTCTGTTAAAATTTCCCATCATACCAAACGGATTTTAAACCCAGTAAGATAAGTTGAACATTTGAGGACAAGAGTCATATGGGAATCTCCCAACAAGCTAGATTTTATAATGCACATTGGATTTCTTTTTTCTTGTTTAGATTGGATTATGGTTGTCTGCTTTTTCGACAGCCTATCCATGTGGGTGGGCATAAGTTACTCTTTATCCACATCTCGGACCTCAAGATTGATGTAAAGTAAAGCGATGAAGAGGGTGACTTGCGTTCTAACAGGTCAAGATTAAGTCGTGAGAGACATGAAGAATAGGGGGTCAACTTGGGTGTGCCCACACTTGAATTATATGTGCTGCGTGAATCAAGTTGGACAGGTTCATCTTGCTCAGAGTTCAATTCTAAATCATTTGTAAGAGGTCCTGGAAGATTTCGGACAATGGTGATCTAAATCCTGGCTCTCACTTAGAGAAGGATCAACCATTTTTCATGGTAAATCAATATCATGAAGCTGAGGAATTGCCCATCTAACTGAAGAAATAATCTGCCATGTGAGTGCAAAATTTGAAAGATGGGCTCTTCTCCAATGAATATTTTAAATCATCGATGATATATTACCTCAATCTTGAAGCCAGATAATAGTAAATCAAAACCAGAGTCTGATACATAACATTGGCAGACTAGAAATTTCGGTGCACAATGGATGGACATCCTTCTTGTAGATACCTTATTTACATTGAAAAGGGTTGAGTCAATTTCTCAGTGAGAAAAGATGAGGCAAAGAACGCTTGTAAGAATGTGCTAAAGTTGGTCTTTAGGATCTTCAAGGTCTCTAATGGCTGACATAAAACAAACACAGCCAGTTCCATTTCCAGTACCTCTACCAAGGGATTCCCTTGGTTTTGCTACTTACTGTAGGCCTCTAGCAGCTCCTAGTGCCATCTGGATGCGCTTATTCCATGGAAGTTTTTTGTGGGTCTCTTCATCCACCTGCAGTAAATCATGAAGTGTTTCATTTCCACAATACTCATACACAAGCAGACGTTGTCTATGCTCATTACAGTAACCAACAAGCTATAAAGAATGAAGAAGTAGTAGAGATCAGATGGTAGGAGCTGAAATAATATGCAGCATATCTTAGAAGAATAATGTGAACGCCATTGTTTATAAATTAGAAAGAATGATGACAAACAGAAATCTACAACGAACACAGAGCTAAAGACAGAACTGGTCCAAGGCAAGGGCACAACCAAGCAGGAGAACCAAATCAAGTAGACCATAAAAAATGATATTCCCAGAAATAATGTCGTAGTGGATCAAATGAATACCTACCTTCCCATCTGGAAGCTCAGCTATATATACACTGCCAAGCATGCCGCCTTTTATAAGCTTCAGAGAAGCTATTTGTACACTGCTGAAACGTTGCGAGGGCGAAAGGAATAATAGCACCAAAGTTATCTAATGTGTTGTCATTCAACCATAGAACTAAAAGCAATATTCACCGTCAGATGAGCAAATGCCACACGTGTTGCCTCTTGATGGAAGGCTCAGAAATGAAAGAAATCAAAATCATCACCAAAATAAATATTAAATAATGTTAAATTTTATAAAATTCTGCACAAAACGAGAATCTTACAATAAATGCATTTCATTGACTTCACTTCTTTAACTGCCCTCTGTTGTGGTTGTTGAAGCTTTGCCGGTTGTTAATTTGCAAGAAAAAAACTTTGCCCATATCTCCGCCTGAAAACCACCGTCCTCCGCCGCTAGTGACTCTAAGACATTCGGTTCTTCACCTTAACCCGGCAATTTATCATTCGTAGTGGTAGAGTGTACAGAGATCGCTGTTGCATACACAAAAAAAATGGGTTGTTGTGTCAGCAGTGAAGCTTCTTCAATTTCGAAAAAAAAGGAGCTGGTGAAAGCGGGATCTAATGAGTCTTCAAAGTTGAAAGCTTTCAGTCACGAGAGTAGAGCGCCTCCACCGGCATGGGAGGAAGAAACCGTAAAAGAAGTTCTCTCCGAAACGCCCAAACTCAAACCCAGTCTCAACCCGGAATCCCACCCCAATTTCACCACCAACTTTAAACAAGAAGTTCACGAAAACAACTTTCTCACTCAGAAGCCAGCGGTGTTAACCAAGATCCAAGAAAATCACCAGCTCCAACAACAGGAGAAGAACGTAGTCAAGAAGCAAGAGTTGAAGAATGTGAACGAAGAGAATATGTCTGAAGTGTCTGAAGTTACTAGCTTGAGCGACAGCATTTCGACTGCAACATATATCACCGAGGGACGAGACAACGAAGAAGATCAACAAGTGATGATGAAGCAACACAGAGTGACAAACAATAGATCTCCAACGAAATTGGCACCGCAAAGGAACCGAGACTTCGAGGTCAAAAGAAACCGGGGTGCGACTCAGTCACCCACCCGAAGATTCGGGCAATCACCAGGTAAACGAAACCCGACAGGGTCAATGTGGTTGGTCCAGAGTAGCAGAGAAGAACCGGGTCGCGTTCCGAATCAGTCAATCGGGAGAGGAAGAAGAGACCCCGGTGAAAGCTCTGGAAGAAGGTCCAGGTCACCGGCTGCAACTAGATCTGCAACAATGGGTCGCAGCCCATCTGCAAGAAGAAGAACAATCCAGTCTCCGGGTCGGGCCAAGAATGAATCAGTTCAAAATGGTAGCCGTAATGGTAGAAACATTGAAAGCCCTGGTAAAGAGGAGAACCGGGGGCCAAATAATAATAATACTACTAATTCAAGAACAAATGAGTCCCTTGAAAACCCACTTGTCTCCTTAGAATGCTTCATCTTTCTGTAAAAAAAACAATCAAATTTTAATTTATATTTACTTGAGTTCATTCAGTTGGGTTCTGTATTTTAAGTGTTGAGTGATTAACATTTCCTGACAAAGGTTTAGTCTGAAAATAAAGAAGAGTCCACTCCACTGGCATGTAAGCAATTAGCTCAAAGTGAGATGATTTGCAGAGGCCTTTCGTACGAAAGGGATTTGAATGGATAAAGTTTCACTTTCATGGCAAAAAGGGGTTTGAATCACTTTCATGGCAAATTCACCAAATATTTTAATGCAGAGGTCATGATTTTTATTGCCTGTCGTTTATGTCTCCCAACTTTTGTTGAAGCTGGCTTCCAAATTTTGGGGTGTAATGGAGGGAAACTGAGGTTGAACGGTATTGAGAACAAAATGAGAGTGGCCTGGCCGTTATTCATTATTATATATATAAACAAAGCATAAAACACTAGCTTGTTCCAACGCAA